>LR749557.1:2359209-2497146 GCA_902729485.2 Mus minutoides | reverse complement strand
AGGGCAGGCCCTAGGTGCGACCGCTGGGTTCAGAGGAGAGATGGCGGGGTGGGTGGAGCTCGGGCTGGGTCAGGCCCAGCCTCCGGTGGGGCGGAATTCTCAGATCCTGCCCCTGCAGGCAACTGCTGGCCCACTGCTCCCCAAACCTCCACTGAAGTCCACTCATGCGTAACCCTGATGAGATCTTAAAGTCCTGGGGGTATGCGAAGCACAGGGCAGGCCCTAGGTGCGACCGCTGGGTTCAGAGGAGAGATGGCGGGTGCGAATTCATTGTTTTTAACAGCTGAGTAGTACTCCATTGTGTAAATGTACCACTTTTTTTTTTTTTTTTTTTTTTTTTTTTTTTTTTTTTTTGTATTCATTCTTCTGTTGAGGGACATCTGGGTTCTTTCCAGCTTCTGGCTATTATAAATAAGGCTGCTATGAACATAGTGGAGCATGTGTTCTTATTACCAGTTGGAACATCTTTTACATATATTTCCAGGAGAGGTATCTTTGACACCCATTTTCTTCCACCCTTTCAACCCTCTAACACAAGATAGGAGAGAAAAACAGATAGAGAGGAAAGGAAAGAGATCCTTGAGTAAAGTCAGGGGTCAGAAGGGGCGATGTTTTTGTTACACTACTTCCTGCTGATTATGGGTGTCTTGTTCCTTGGGGCATGTTTGATCTTCATTGTCAAATATCTAATTTCTTGTTGTTGATTCTTTGTACAGGACTACTTAACAAACATGGCCAACTATCATCACTACTACCACCACCACTCAACCAACCAACAACTAACCAATAAACTACCCTACCTCTTGGGGCCCTAGCATTTATATGCTTGTGAAAAGTCCTTAGAATTCCAAATGTTACATAATCACAAAAGGTATCTGCAGCTGGCAAAAATCACATCCCTGCTAGAGCATGAGGCAAATCATCATCAGCATTTGTGGATGAATGGAAGCAGCCTCATACCCCATACCTGGCACTGAGATAAAAACATACTATTTCCGTGCTTTTCAAAAAAACCAAAACTCCAAAATTGTCACTACAGACACCCTATTGTGGCAAGACTCATTTCTCGTATGTTGTGGGGTATAAATTTTTGAAAATGAGATTAAATGGTAAAGAACATCTCATAGCAACTTTGACCTGGCCCCTAAAATTATTCCTGCTGTAAATTATTTTTTCTTGGAATAGGTTATCTTCTCAATTTAAATAGTATGGGGAAATTATCACATCTGTTCATCTAGAGTGTGACAGAAAATTAGAAGTACATCATCAAGATTAACATCAGGAAAGAAAGTTTTCTGAGGCAGATGGAACCCTTCCTAACATGGGCACCATCTAAGAAACAGAGCATGATCAAAAACAAAGAAAATAAAAAAATACAACAACAAACAAAACATCCAACAAAATACATCCACCCAAACAAACAAAAACTAACAAAATAAACATAAGAAAAAAAACCCAAGAAATATACAAAATGAGGACAGTGGGCGGGATGAGTGTAAAAGATTACACACCTGTGCGCCTAAGTGCTTTGGGGGTGCTTTCCTCTGTTCACTAGCCCACTTCCATTCTTGGGAGTGTTTCTCCTTTTTGTAATAAGCTAGCCATTTGGCTATTTCTATTCCATTCCCAACCTAAGAAGCATGGCTTATCCATTTTCCCCAGGCTGTTTGGATTTTCACCTGACTGTGCCTGCTTCCTTCCTTCCTTCCTTCCTTCCTTCCTTCCTTCCTTTTTTCTTTCTTTTTTTTTGCGACAGGGTTTCTCTGTGTAGCCCTGGCTGTCCTGGAATTCACTCTGTAGACCAGGCTGGCCTCGAACTCAGAAATCTGCCTGCCTCTGCCTCCCAAGTGCTGGGATTAAAGGCATGCGCCACCACTGCCTGGCTCTTTTTAATAGAATTTCCCAGTCTGCTCCTCAGGCCAGATATCCACTGTGAGGACTGAATATCTGTTGTGCCCAATCTGTTCCTCCTGGGATGAGAAAAAGCAGAGTAAGAACAATTTTTCTGGAATGTTCGAAGAGGTGTTACTTGCCCTACTTTGCTTTCTGTTTCTGTGATAAACATCATGATCACAAGCAATTTGGGGAGGAAAGCATTACTCCAGCTTACAGGATACAGTCCATCCTTGATGGCAGTCAGAGCAGGAACTTGAAGCAGAAAGCAGGAGGCAAAGCTGTTATCAGCTTGCTTTCTTGTCTCATGCTCAGCTGGCTTTCTTTTAAACTCATGGTCATCTGCTCAGGGGTGGCACTGCCCACAATTCATTGGGGCCTCACATGTCCATCAACAAAAGGCCACACAGACTTGCCAATAGGCCAATTTGAGCCTCCTCAGATTACTTTTGGCTGAGTCAAGTTGACACTGAAGCTAACCAGGAGACCAACAGTTTCCTCAAAGTCTGCTACACATGTGGTTGGCTTGTGTGGGGAATTGGGCTATGCATAAACAGGTTGGTCTCCAGTCGAGCTGAGGTCTGAACCCCGAAGGGTGATAATTCACCTTCATGACATGGTAGGAATTCCCTCATGCTCCTGGATCTCTGGCCCCTGCCTAAGTTACCACCTCCCACAGCGTTCACAAGAGAAGCATGGCTAGAAGTCACATAGGCAATGGCCCAAGCTTCTGACCTTCAGGCTAAAGTCCTCCCCAGTTACCTAGCAACAGTGAAGACCATAAAAAGGGCTGTTCAGCTCCTGCTTGCTCTCTTACTTCTCTCTCTCTTATCCCCTCACTCTCACCCTCTCTCCTCTCTCCTCTTTTCTCCTATCTCCTCTTTCTTACTCTCTTTCTTTCTAGCCCCCCCTCTCTCTTTCCCCTGCCTTTCTTTCTACAATAAAGTTCTAAAACCATAGAGTCTCTGCTCCAGTCAAGACCCGTTGCACTCATTCTCATCAGTGTTGGGAACCTCTTCCCCTCTTCCTTCTCTCTTAGAACCCCAGTGGCTTTAGCAAAGTAGCTCTGGGAGGCTTGCATGCTCATTCCTGAAGTTTTATGTATATCCATCTACAGCCTTTTGTTTCCACTACATTTACATATGATTCTAGAATATGAGAGGTGATCTGTGTCCAAAGTGGTTCAGTGTTGATTTCTAGCACTGGACAGAGAAAGCTAAGGAGTCAGGCATGGCATTCATTTGCTTTTGGCTTTCATTGCTTGTATTGGTGTCCAACACTCCTACTCAGTGCTACCAGGATGGCCCATCAACTTTTTGAATGCTGCTGTGTAAGCTATAGGAGCTCCACTTTTGGACCTTAGGATGCAGCTGTTTTCAGCCATACCAATATGTTCAGGTATCACTATCATAACCCAGCCCCCATGCCAGAGAGTTTGAACAACCTTTTTTTTTTTTTTTTTTTTTTTTTTTTTCTGGTGACAGATGGTGAAATGGCTAAGAACAGTCTGCACAGTGAACAATGAACTGGGGGCACAGAAGTGTAGACTGTCACTTCTGAAGAGCCTAAGCACTTTGGGGCACTAAAGTGGTAAAAATTCCCAGGGGAGATGGCAGAGGTCTTAGAAGGTCTGTGGGATTATCTCATGGGTGTGTCATCTGCAGATGTTTGTAGACCTGACACTGAGGTAGGCTTGGGAAATGACAGCTGAGCCAGGTTGCCACTGGCACTTGCACCTGAGCAAGTGCCAAGAGAAGACCTAACTTTACTCATTTTCTTCCCAGTGATGCTTCCAGTGAAACAGGACCACAAGCTCCTCTTTCTCTTTCTCCTTTTCTTTCTCCATTTCATTCTTTCTTCTTTCTTCTTTTCTTTTCTTTTCTTTTCTTTTCTTTTCTTTTCTTTTCTTTTCTCTTCTCTTCTTTTCTCTTCTTTCTTTCTTTCTTTCTTTCTTTCTTTCCTTTCTTCCTTCTTTCTTTCTCTTTCTTTTCTTCCTTCTTCCTTCCTCTCTCCCTTCCTTCCTCCTTCTCTTTCCCCTCTCTCACATACACACTCTCACACACAAACATACACATAGATACATAAACACATAGACACAGACATAGACATAGACACACCCACACAGAAACACATACACACAGATACAGTCATACCCACACATACACACATAGACATGCCCAGACATAGACACACATAGATATACAGACATAGTTACATATAGAAACACATACAGACAAACAGACACACCCTATATACACACATACACACAGACATGCCCATACAGGCACACAGATACACACACACAGAGCCATATAAGTAGACACATACAGAGACATATGCACACAGATAAATATACCCAAACATACACAGATACATACATACAGAAACACACACACACATAGACATACAGGCACACATAGAGACACATACGCAGACACACAAGTACACAGACACACAGACTCACACAGCCACATACACATACATACACACATATAAATACACAGACACACCACACAAACATACACAAAAACAGACACATACAGACTCACACATAGTCACACACACATAAATACATATACACCACACAGACACACACAGACACACACACACAGACTCACACATAGTCACACACACATAAATACATATACACCACACACACACACACACACACACACACACACACACACACACACAGACACACACAGACACACACACACTCAGACACTCAGAATTCTCTTCTGGGAGCCTGGATGATGGGCAGTTCCTGGACATTTAAGAAGCAGTTACTTGGATGCTGACCTGTGCTGCAATTCCTGAAGAGTGTTTGTGATTCTGTGTTTTCACTCCTGGAGAGAAAAATTCACTTCTAACAGGATATTCAACTGCAATGTGAGCAGGCCTCTGGGTTGTGGGAAGTGTGCGGGAGGGAGTGGCCAGCCAGGGCAGGAATGAGCAGGAGCTTCTCCAGAGGCAAAGAGACGCTATGAAATCTTCCTGGTGTTGGCTCCTTTGAAAGCTTAGTTATCATATCCATTTGGTTTTAATCAAATACACATTCCAATAATATGGACATAAACTGTTGTTTTTTTTTTTTAGAAAACTTTATTGTTTCTTTGTGAATTTCACATCATATACCCCAATCCTACTCATTTCTACCTCCCCTGTACCTAGCCCCTATCCCTTGCAACCTCCCTCAACAGAGAAAAAAATATTATTGTGGAAGCCGTAGTGTGTCCCACTGTGTCCCACTGTGTCCCACAGTATTCCCTTTTCTCCAAACTTCTTTGCTTTCAAACTTTATTACAACAGACTTATTGTTCTTGTAGGAGGCTCTGGCTTCTGCTACTCTATCAGTGCAGGAGCATCACTGGGACTCCTGGAATATCTTGTTGTTTCGTTGTGTCATGGAGATCCTGTAGTTTTGGATCTGTGGTACCAGCCCCTCCAGTACTCCAGCAGTTTATCAATGGGGTAGATATTGGGAGAGTTAGTCATTGTTTCCTGGCAGAAGGGGTTGGCAGTTTTCACAAGACTTTCCCAAAGTGGTGGTGTGCAGAACTCCCTGTAGGATTCAGGAAATTTATGATGTTCTGGGAGTTCACACTGAACAACCCTCAGTCTTCAAGTCAAACCTTGTGATCTTGGGGCTGGAGGATGTCACTGAGGGATGTGGACAGGTTTGGGGGTTGTAATTGGTGTTGTGGACTTGAGATGCTCAATAAGGAAGATAGGCACTGCCCCCTGGTGATGGCACTTATGACTGTTTTTCAGTTACTGTCCCTTTATTCTTTCCTATCTTTAGGATTACGAGTGTCCATGGGGAGGTGCTATTGAATGATATCATTCTTGCTAGACAGCCCATAGATTCATCCTTGACTGCTGATATTGACAACCTGGAAAGACAGCTAGTACTTAGCAAAGTGTGGAGCATGTTCCAGTTTACCTGAAATATTTGTTTGTCCACCAATAGCTGCTGGATGCTGTCCACTGACCTCCTATCCAGGTGGACCCTAAGGAGCTCATCTGCTTTAATTCTTCACCTCTCCTCCACCTCTTGCTGGAGCACTCTTTCCCAGTGCTGCGGGAATGACACAGCAATAGTATGTCTTCATGCCAAGCCCATTAGTGACCATGAAATATCTGCTCTCTGTGACTCAGACTGCTAAGACCCTTACTGGATCTGCCTTTCCTTTTCAAAGCAACTGTCTTCTCCAAAGACTATTGAAGGATACTGTGAAATCCCAAGCTGTTCAGCCACTTTCTCTCTCAATAAATTTCTTCTTTTTCTTCTTGTGGTCATAATGATAACCCGAGGGCTTGCTATAGAACAGAACATCCTGTTTGTTGTGTGTATGGTCCAGGGAGTGGATGACAGAGCAATGCAGAAAG
This sequence comes from Mus minutoides, assembly GCA_902729485.2. Classification (NCBI taxonomy): domain Eukaryota; kingdom Metazoa; phylum Chordata; class Mammalia; order Rodentia; family Muridae; genus Mus; species Mus minutoides. Next base: position 2,490,864 of record LR749557.1, on the reverse strand, counting down.
GAACAAGGGCTCCATGTGGTGGACTGGCTGACCTTATCCAGATGACATTTCAGAGCAATGCAGAGGAGAGCCCTGGAATGGCCTCGTTGTTACCTGCCCAACACTCATGCTTTCATTGTTTCCCTCAACTGAACTGAGCTCTAACTTTATTCACATTTCCGCCGACCTTAGAATCACATTCTCCAGGGAAAGTCAACATCGTGTCTTTTGCTTCAGTTGACCTCTGATAAGTGAGGGAGCATGCTAGTGACTGTTTCTGACCAGACAGAGCTGTAGAACTGTGATTTTCAGTGAACACTTGAGTGTGCTCACTTGAAGCTTGCTATAGTGTAGTGCTACACTCAGAGGGTACAGCCAGCAACACTGAGGATAGGAAAGAGTGCAGACTGTAACTGAGGCCATGAGCCAGCCCAGTCTGAAGGCTGCTTTATTTTTTACCTCTCTCTTACTGCTTTATCCAGTTTACGCAAGTAGTTCTCTTTCCTTCAGGACAACGAATCTGAACTTGCTAAGAGTTGCTGGGTATACCAGATAAGAACAAAGTTTTTAATGCACATTGACTAGTTATGTTTCTACTGGCTGTGAGAAAACATTATGCCCACGGTGACTTATAGAAGAGTTTGTTTGGGCTTACAGCTCCTGGGGAGTAAGAGGTCATCATTGTGAGGAAGCAAACTTGACATGGCAGTAAGCATCAGGTATGGCAGCTGGAGGAAGAATCACAAGCCCAAAAAGGATAGAGGAACCTAGCAGTGGGGCAGGGCTTTAACTTCTCAAATACCATTGCCAGTGACATACTTTCCACAGAAGGCCATAGCCACTCCAACCCACTCCCAAAGTAACACCGAAAGGGACCTACGAGGGACATTTCTCATTCAAACCACCACAAGCACACATGATAATGGATTTCATAAGCCCACCTGTAGGGCTGAATCCATCTTTCTGAGCCTGGCATGTATGGTCTCCACATGTTTCTTACTGTTGAATTTCAGCATTTTCTATTTCCAATTCCTCTTAGCTGTGACAACCAAAATAGGGAAGAGAATTTGTGTGTGTGTGTGTGTGTGTGTGTTTATATATTTGTGTTTGCAAGCATGTATGTTATATACTCATATGTGTTTATAACTATATCTATCTTTCTGTCTGTTTTTCTATATATTTATCTACACATCATCTATTTATCTATCACTTGTCTATCATCTATCTGTCTGTCATCTATCATATATTATCTATCTATCTATCTATCTATCTATCTATCTATCTATCTATCATCTCTCTAACTACCTGCTTGCCTGCCTACGTATGTACTTATTTGGGGTTTTTTGTTTGTTTGTTTGTTTGTTTGTTTGTTTTGTTTTTTGTTTTGGTTTTTCGAGACAGGGTTTCACTGTATAGCTCTGGCTGTCCTGGAACTCACTTTGTAGACCAGGCTGGCCATGAACTCAGAAATCCACCTGCCTCTGCCTCCTGAGTGCTGGGATTAAAGGCGTGCGCCACCATGCCCGGCTCGTATGTACTTATGTACATGTATGTGCATGTAAATTATCACCAGAGTTGTAGTGTTGGAGTCTATGCCCTGGAAGCCATAACAAGCTAGCTTTGGCTCCTCACCTTCAGAAGCCAATTAGATAACAAAGAAAAGGTAGAAAGCATTAAAGAGGCTTATTAAATACAGGCACATGGTGAAGAATGAATGAATGGCTCAGGACCCTATAAGTACAACTTTGAGGTCCTAATATGAGGGTAGGGTCTAAATAGAAGGCAAGAGGAATGCATAGCTAAGCAGTCCTGTCAAGGCATGATAATGACTACCATGGTTGTTTTCCCCAATGTCTCTTGCTAGGCTGTCTGACAAACTGTCAGAACTGTGTGAAATCTGTTTATGGGTGAAAAGCTCCGTCCCCACCCCCAGCAACTCAACATCAAGATTCCAACCTTCTTATTCTGCCTCTGTGAGATACCTAGGGAAATCCAAATTTCTTGGAGTCAATTCTTTCAACATTCAGATAACCACAAGGGATAGCAAATTGTCTTTAAAACATATTTATTGTTGCCAATATGTCTACATATCCTCTCTTCTCTTTTAATACTTTACTCTTTTTAATATTTAATGATTAGGTACTACATGCTAAGAAATCTGCACACACCAGGGAAAATAGTCAGCAAGTTCTAATCATGAGATATGGAGACTCTATATTATAGTGGGTAGAGACAGACAATAAAGAAATAAGCAAGAAAAATACATTGTTTTATTCCTTGATTCCATATGTTCTTCTGACCTTTTATTTTATTAACTTCTAATAATCATTTTAACACTTCATTCTTGTGGTGATATATGCTTATGTGTGAAACAAATATGGGACCAAAATCATAGGATCAGAGGTGAGAGGGCACAAAATCTGCCCTAACGCCAGAAGTAACTGGGACCAGCAGTACCCATGCATCCAGGAATTCTGCCTGACCAGTGACACAGGTTCCTTCCTGTCTGGGCCGGTGACCTGAGCAGACTTTGGGTGAGAACTCTGCAGCCAGTCCTACAATATCTAGAGGAAGCTCTACTGCCAGGCCCTATAACACACCCCGGATCATAGGATCATAAACGCTCTGAGCAGACCTTGGGCTCGAACTCCACAGCCAGTCCCACAACACCCAGAAGAAGCTCCATTCCCAGGCACTCTAACATGCCCAGGACCACAGGATGCCAGCATCATAGGACCCAGGAGCTTGGTTACACCAGGATCTCAGGGTCCCAGAGGCAGCTTGACTCCCAGGAGTTCGGACACACACAGGATCTCAGGCTCACAGGATCTCAGAATCACNCCTCCATGTTTGCCAGGCATTGGTATAGTCTCCCACGAGACAGCTATATCCGGGCCCTTTCAGCACTATCTTGCTGGCATATGCTATAGTGTCTATGATTGGTGGCTGATTGTGGGATGGATCCCTGGCAGCCGCAGTCATTGGGTCCAACCTTTGGATTCAGCTTCACACTTGATCTCTGTAACTCCTTCAATGTGTGACAGCTGAACTTTTAGGAGCTCTGACACAACCAGGATCATAGGAAGGACAGGCTCCAGCCAGATATAGTGAGGTCATGTAGCACTAGAGATAATCAGATAGCACGAAGCAAGCATAAGAACATAAGCAACAGAAACCATGGTTACCTGGCATCATCAGATCCCAATTCTACCACCATAGCAAGTCCTGTATATACCATGACACTGTAAAAGCAAGGTTCAGATCTAAAAATCACTTCTCATGATGGTGATAGAGGATTTAAGAAGGGAATAAATAACTCCCTTAAAGAAATACAGGAGAACACAGGTAAACAGGTAGAAGCCCTTAAAGACGAAACACAAAAATCGTTTAAAGAAGTACAAGAAAATACAAACAGGCAAAGGAAATGAACAAAACCATTCAAGACCTAAAAATGGAACTAGAAATAATAAAGAAATCACAAAGACAGACAAAGCTGGAGTTAAATAACCCAGGAAAGAGATAAGATGTCATAGTCATCACCAACAGAATACAAAATAGAAGAGAGAATCTCAGGTGCAGAAGATACCACAGAAAACATTGATACAACACTCAAAAAGAAAAGACAAAAAGCAAAAAGCTCCTAAATGAAAACACCCTAGGAATCCAGGACACAGTCAGAAGACCAAACCTAAGGATAATCAGTATAGAAGAGAGTGAAGATTCCCAACTTAAAGAGCCAGTAAATATCTTCAACAAAATTATAGAAGAAAACTTCCCTAACCTAAAGAAAGAGATGCCCATGAACATACAAGAATCCTACAGAATTCCAAATAGACTGAACCAGAAAAGAAATTCCTTTCATAACATTATAATCAAAACACAAAATGCACTAAAGAAAACTATTAAAAGCAGTAAGGGAAAAATGTCAAGTAACATATAAAGGCAGACCTATGAGAATTACACCAGACTTCTCACCAGAGACTATTAAAGCTTTACTATCCTAGGCAGATGTCATACAGACAATAAGAGAACACAAATGTCAGCCCAGGCTACTAAACCCAGAAAAACTCTCAATTACCATAGATAGAGAAACCAAAATATTCCATGACAAAACAAAATTTACACAATATCTTTCCATAAATGCAGCCCTACAAAGGATAATAGATGGAAAACAACACAAGGAGGGAAACTACAAACTAGAAAAAGCAAGAAAGTAATCTTCTTTCAACAAACCCAAAAGAAGATAGCCACACAAACATAACTCCACCTCTAACAACAAAAATAACGGGAAGTAACAATCACTTTCTTTAATGTCTCTTAACATCAATGGACTCAATCCCCTCCCCCGCAAGGCATAGACTAACAGACTGATACATAAACAGGACCCAGCATTTTGCTGCATACAGGAAATGCACCTCAGTGAAAAGGCAGACACTACCTTAGAGTAAAAGGTTGGAAAACAATTTTCCAAGCAAACAGTCCCAAGAGACAAGCTGGAGTAGCCATTCTAATATTGAATAAAATAAACTTTCAACCAAAAGGTATCAAAAAAGTTAAGGAAGGACACTTCATACTGGTCAAAGAAAAAATTTACCAAGATGAGCTATCAATTCTGAACATCTATGCTCCAAATACAAGGGCACCCACATTCATCAAAGAAACTTTACTAAAGCTCAAAGCACACATTGTACTGCATATAATAACAGTGGGAGACTTCAATACCTCACTTTCAGTGATGGGCAGATTATGGAAACAAACTAAACAGAGACACAGTGAAACTAACAGAAGTTATGAACCAAACAGATTTAACATCTATCTATAGTACATTCTATCCTAAAACAAAAGGATAAACCTTCTTTTCAGCACCTCATGGCACCTTCTCCAAAATTGATCATATAATCAGTCATAAAACAGTCCTCAACAGATACAAGAAGACCGAAATAATCTCATGCATCCATCCTATCAGATCACCACAGACCAAGGCTGGTCTTCAATAACAACAAAAACAACAGAAAGCCTACATACACATGAAAGCTGAACAACACTCTACTCAATGATAACTCAAGGAAGAAATAAAGGAAGAAATTAAAGACTTTTTAGAATTTAATGAAAATGAAGCCACAACCTATGGGACACAATGAAAGGAGTGCTTAGAAGAAAACTCAAAGCTCTGAGTGTCTCCAAAAATAAACTGGAGGGAGCATACACCAGCAGCTTAACATCACACCTGAAAGCTCTAGAACAAAAAGAAGCAAATACACTGAAGAGGAGTAGGCACAGGAAACAGTCATACGCTGGGCTGAAATCAACCAAGTAGAAACAAAAAGAACTATACAAAGAATCAAGAAGCTGGGCAGTGGTGGCACACGCCTTTAATCCCAGCACTTGGGAGGCAGAGGCAGGAGGATTTCTGAGTTTGAGGCCAGCCTGAGTTTCAGGACAGCCAGGGCTACACAGAAAAACCCTGTCTTGAAAAACAAACAAACAAACAAATAAACAAACAATCAAGAAAACCATTAGCTGGTGTTTGAGAAAATCAACAAGGTAGACAAACCAGACTAAGCAGAGGGCACAGAGGCAGTACCAAATTAATAAGATCAGAAATGAAAAGGGAGACATAACAACGAAGTATATCTTAAAATCATTATTCTGTTTGTTGAATATTAAGAGTTGAAAATATTAAGATCATGTTCTACAAAAAAAATGTAAAACTGGCCAAAAGAAAAACAACCCCCCCAAAAAAAACCCAAAAAAGAAACAGATATGGCAAATAGCTTACAAATAAGAGCTAAGTTAAAAAAAAATCAGTTAGGTGGTTTGAATTAAAATGTTCCCATAAGCCCATAAAAAGTAGTACTATTAGGAAGTGTGTCCTTATTGGAGTAGGTGTGGCCTGGTTAGAGGATGTATGTCACTTGGGGCAGGCTTTGAGATTTCAGATGCTCAATCCATGTCCAGTATCTCATCCCCAAAGCGGCTCTCCAGGCCCTTATCTGCCTGAACTCTCCCAATCTTACCACTATGATGATAATGGTATAATAAACCTCTGAACTATAAGCCAGCTCCAGATAAATGTTTTCCTTTAAAAGAGTTGCTATAGCCATAGTGACTCTTCACAGCAATGAAACCCCAAGAGAGTGACAGACTATGGTGTCAAGAAGTCATTTGCTATCATCTCTTTCTTGGCTTGTTTACTTTTGGAAGGGCTAGAACAAGCATCTTGCTGTTGGTTTGAGGCAGGGACTGATTATGAATCTTAGGCTAGCCTCAAGTTTACCAACTTCTGTCTTTAGCTTCCCATATGCTGGGATTACAGCAAAGTACTACAAAGACCACATTGACATCATTTCTGCTCTGATAATATCCTCTTCTTAGAACAATATATCTGGAGTGCATTGCTGACTAACTTCTGCGTGGTTTTGTCTCTGCTTTCCCTGTGGATCTAATCTGATTGCATGTTGAGGCTCACACATGAAATCATGATTTCACATGATTCCAACATGTGTCAAGGAGTTAGTACCAATAGACCCTTTGTAGCTAATTTAACGTATCATAAAGCATCTCAAAACTATTGCTTACAAATGTCAATAGGCAATAGTTAGTTACAAAGATAAAATAGGTATGTACGTATATGTGTGTATATGTACAAATGTGTGTACACATATGCATAAGTGTGTATGTTTGTGTGTCTGTACATCAAAAGCTATGACTCATCCCTTGATTCTGCAAGGCCCTAGGAAAGATTTTGTTTATGTTCTTGTCTCATACATACTGCATTTTTTTCTCTTAGGATTTTGCCAGATGTTCCTTGGTTTATCTAACATCTGGCTCCTTGGATCCATCAGGATTCCCACTCACTCTCTTAGTCCTCCTTAACATTCTCTCCAGGTCAGATACTTTCTATCTTCCTGGCAATATCCCTTAGCTTATTCAAGTATAGTATTAATGGTACATTGTACTTCCAAGTCATTGTACAATGAACCTCTCAGGCATAACCCTGGTCACACTGGGATGTGTGGTAATCCTAGGCCAGCTTTCCAATGCTGTCTCTGAGAACTGCCAGCTTAGGGAGACTGCACTAAGACCCTGGGCTTTTCATGGCACCATTTTGCTTTGTTTGTTTTCTAAAATAAACAGAGAGAACTGGGAATCTAGGAATTGAGAGCTGCTGCTGTCTGAGGCAGAAAATAAAGAATGTTAAATGTGTCATCTATCAGAGCAGGACAGGCATTTTCAACTCTATTACATTTCTATAATTAGGGAGTAGTAATCCAGACTTAAGAATACTGTGATTGTGTGTTATTGGCTAGGTGATGGGTTAAGTAAGCAGTTATCTTGGTTTGATTGAAATTTATTTCTTAAGGTTAATTCGGTGTTTAATTTAGAGGCATATATCTCTCAAGGGGAAATATACAGCTCAAATTCCTTACTGGGTGTAACACTAATTCCTTTCATGAATATTACTTTATAATCAGTTTCTCAATATTGCTATGCAATTCATTAGCAGCCCTTCCTGCTAAAGGGAGTCACTGGCAGTTGTATGTCAAGGATTATTGTAGATGACCTAGAAAACAAGGAACCACTTGATAGAGAATCTTCAAAATTTACTTGGCCAGTAGTTTTATCTTCAATTTTTTTTGTCTAGATTGTAATTAAATAGATATTTTTGTGCTCTTTTCTGTCTATGACATGGGGGAAGTAGTATAAAGGGTCACATTTGCTTTTACTGAGCAGATGAGGGTTTCCATCTCATTCAGTTTTCTGTGGCAGTACATAGATTCTGTTGCATGTGAGAATCTCCTAGATTTCTCATAAATCCCAGAGACAGGGCTTCATCCCACACCAACCTGCCAGTAAGTGATGAGCTCCCAGGATGCACACATGCACACCTTGTACACTGGCACCTGATGAATAGGAGTGGGCTGCAGAAGCAAAATCCGAATGCAGCTCTGCTCTGGAATGCTTTTACCTTTCACCTGTATATAGCCTCTCATGATTACAAACAAACAAACAAACAAACAACAAAAGACAAATCCCTCACTCCTTTATTCCTTCACCCCAGAATAGGGAATTAAAGTTAAGACCCTTGAATATACTAGGCAGGCACTCTACCACTAAGCCACATCCCCAGCCCACAGGAGGATTCTAGGCAGAAACATTGCTATCCACAAACTGATATATTAAGTATTATTTTAAATTCTTTTTTTATTGTGATTGCAGCTGATTCCTAAGACTATATCATGGTGTCAAGGAAGTCTTGCCAACCGCTGGGGTCCCTGAAGCAGTGGATGCTCCCCAGCCCCCCAGCCCCAGCCCCTCCAAGGAGCCTGAGGAGTATTCAGTTACATGGGTGCTTTCTTATTCTTTGTTGTCTGTTCCTCTGTGGATACACATAACTGCGGCATGGTCACAGTTTCTTGTGCCTATATTGAAATTCAATTCCCATTATGAGGCATTAAGTGTGTGGAAGTGATTGAAGTAAGGCTATGGTATTGAGAGGCAGGGTGTGTGGAGGCAGTTAAGTATATAAGATCACTGGGCTAGAGCTGCATGTTTCATCTGGGTAACTTTTTAATGCTATATAAAAAAAGAGGGTGCACACACATACTCATTCCTGTGCTCGTGTTTCCTGCCATGTATACCCCAAGCCACCTTGGTACTTTTCCAGGAAGAAATCCATCTCTAGATATGATCTTTGAATTTCTGAATCTGTGAGCTAAATCATCTCATTCCCTATACAGTTATTTGGCCACATGCATTTTGTTACAGCAATGAAAAACTGGCCAATGCACACTTTCTGAAATGGGTGCTCAAGGGGACCCTGGTTTCCTGTGCAGAGCTGAAGAGCAGGTGCCTTTGCTCCTCTAGCTGAGGCCTGCAGGTGGCAAATAGAACCCCTGCCTGCTCCTTTCCTGCTATGCTGGGCAGTGATCATTGACATTTAGATAAAGGGATGTGTTCTTGGGTCTGTGTAGCTAATTTCCTCTTGTCATTTACAAACCTCAGGAGATTGCCTGGTGTGACAAAAGGTATTGCAGCAAAGTCTGAACTTTAAGGAGGAAATGGAGCAGCTGGCTTGTGTGAGAACAGCTGTGTAGAAAATGGGCTTCCTGTTCTTCTGATTGAGGTGTCTGAAGGGAGAAGCCTTGCCAATTAGGCTCCTCCTCCCCCCCCTCAGGTTACATAGAGCACTGCTTGTTGCTAAGGGGGAAACTGTGCTGTGGGAATGGAGGGCCTCAGGATAGAGGAGAGCAGGATCCAGGGGATGAGTCCTAGAAAACAAATTATAAAGAACTGTAGATACTTTCCAATGCCAGGCCATCAGCTGTTTTTTTCAATGGCATCTCCAGAGACTTCCTCTCTGGACCAACCTTGCATGTTTTCACGTAGGCCAGCGTCAGACAGTTTAGGCCATAAGTCTGTTCTGTTTCCAGGCCTTTCAAGAGCATGGAGCCCAGGGTCTATTTTTGCAGCCTGTTTCCAGCCTATAGTGAGGATTTGCTTCACTGGTGATGAAGGCAAATTTGAAGTGCACAGGGATTTCAGCAAAACAACCATGCCTATAGGGAGGTAGCTTCTGAGAAATCTTGGTCTCTGTCTCATTCTGATGATTGCTCGGCAGAGAGCTAGGAAATTGTACAGGCAGCCTGCCTTCCATGGGGGAAGTCAGAACATCCTGGAGAATGAAACTATGTTAAACACAGTGGACTCTATTCTTGGTTGACAGAAGCATCTCAGGACACAAACAGACTTGTGGCAATGACCCAGGAATGTTACAAAGGGGTTAATTTAGCCTTTCTGTAGGAGTATAAAAGCCCAAAAGAGCAGACTGTGTGACAGATGAAGGCAGGGATAAAACCCTGTCTATGGACAGCCCTGCTAGTCATATTATTAGCAAGGGACTATTACCTATGATGTTTAAGCCTGTTCACCCTCAGGATGACTAATGTCTATGACTTTCTCAGGAATTACAAATTTTCATACCTCACAGATTTCAGTCCCAAAACCAAGTCCCAGACTAGCTGTGTCAGCTGGTTACACTGGCTGAGAGACACACTTGACTTTGCTTTTTTCCCCTCTAAGGGGCAGACATGATGTCTACTGTCTATCAAATGAGTGAGACAGTAGCGTGGAGGGGATTTGCAGCAATCAACTCTCTGCTTCTTCCTGGAACTTGGCTGTCTACATAGATATTGTAAGATCGAACCAGAAATACCCCTATTTCAAACACGGGCTGTTCGCGCATCCCAAGAACCATGAGAGACTTGTCTTGATGCAAACTGCAAGAAGGATTTTAATTGGAGCTCCGGGATGACCCCGTATCCCACGCAGGGGACAGGGGTTCGACCATGAGGCTCGAAAATTAGGAGCTTTTATAACAATGGGGTAGGGAGGGTTGGGGAAATTGGCGCGGTTTCACATGATTGGCTAGTTTAAACATCAGCAAGATACCCAGGCAAGAGACAAGGGGGGGGGGAAGGGGGAGGTAATCGACCTAATAGTTAAGTCATGTGCTACCTTAGGCAACTTCCTGGGGCGTTGAGACATTCCACAGAGGTCGCTGTGACATTCAGAGGGCATTGGGCTATTCTGTGATTGTTCCAGGAAAGGCTTGCCCCGTACCTAGGGCCATCGGTTAGTTTAAAGGTTCACTTTCCCTCCTGACACAAGGGACTCCATTTTGTCTTTGGTTACGTACTACTCTTTCAATATGAGTGGTAGAAATGGGCTTTGCCTGATTTGATACCAAAATTTGGCTGGAGTGTTTGCAAACCACCTCTAATGATGTCTCACACTTTGTGCTATGCTTAGCTGCTCAGAACTGTCTTCTGTTGTGCTTGTCCTCCATATATAAACAAAGATCCTGTTTCTTGTAGTTGAACAACTGGCTTCCAATGATTGGCGAAGGATCCAGGGCTCCCTACCAGAACTTCTGGTTTAAAGCTGAGGCTGTAATCATTTATAATCTGGTAAGTAACACTTACATGGATATAATAACACAGGCACAGCGCACACAAATGTTTCAGTTTTCACCGTAGGCTTTGGTATCAGAAACAAAGATGTAGTAGCATGTTAGTGAGTTCCACCTTTCCTCAGATCAGACCTGTCTTATCCTCTAATACTAACCCTGAGAAGGACATTTTCTGTTTAAGATCTGTCTAACTCTTACTCCTTTACTTGTTTTCTGCATTAGATGTTTCCAGGGAACAGAAACAATAGAACAAATATAAATTACAGTTGGGATTTATTACATGGCTTGCACAATAGGGTCGGTGTAGTCCCACAGTGGTTGTCTGAGCACTGGAGAGGCTCAGAATCTGGGATCTGTTCAGTTCACAAAGCTGAATGTCACAGCAGGGGGTCCCAGCCTGCTTCTAAAGGCTTAGGGGGTTCCTGGAGGGTCATTGGAAGAGTCCACATTGGAAAGGTAAAGGTGTTGAGTTTCTAGGACATTGAAAGAAGGCAGCAACAGAAAACACAGAGTGAATGCACTCACCAGCAAGGACCAATGGCAGGCAGGCAAAAGCATCAATATTTTTCCCTCAGCCTCTACATCTGGGCTGGTACTGCTGTCCCTTCTGGGTAGCATCACCTCAAAGAGCAGTGTTAAAGCACATCTCTTGATTGATACAAGATCCCATCAAACTGACAACCAAGATAAACATCCCCTAAGGTGAGCTTCCTTTCTCAAGGCTCCAGAAAGTTAAATTTTTTATGCAGAATAGTAATGTTCTGCAGAACAGTGCGAGTATGGCCTGTGTTGACATATCTTTTCATGCACCAGGCAGATGCTCTTTGGGTTCTAAAGGAAATAGATCTCTGTTGAAACTGTTCATTCTGCTGCTTCTGGGTTAAAGCATTCTGGATGGTAGCCAGCAATCACGGCTGTGTCTCAATAAAATTTTTATTTACAAAAACAAGTGTCTATCATTCCTACTCTATGTCACCCAGTCCTTTTAACTGCACTGAACATATTGTATGAGTCATAAATTGCTTCTTTGTACAAAAAAAAAAAAAAGGAGGCTCAGACTGAGATAAAAGGACTGCCCTGTTATGTTTTGGCTTTTGGTGTTTTGCTTGTTTTCTGTGTTAATTTGTAAGTTCCTGACCTTGTCTGTAATTATGGTAACCAACAGAGTTTGAGACTAATAATTCCTGCACAGCTATAACTTGCCATCATCTCTAGTCTCAGTGTGAGAACCTCTGCCGCCTCTGTTTGTAGAAGGAGGACTTCCAGACCAGACCAGGAGAGAACATGGATCAGAGATGAGCTGCTGAGATGTTCTCTGTGTGGAGTTAAGAGAGCAGATGGGAGTCCATGGCTCCTTAGGAGCTGGTTTTGGAAGCCAGGTTGGTACTAAGGCTGAGTGGATCAGTGCTTTGAGATGTTGTTGGGTGAGTACAGATACTTTCCTAGAAAGAGATGAATGAAGCACACAGATGATGCCAGCCTAGAGCTCATGGGAACTCTGAGGCTCAGGGAGCAAGCAGGGGAGTGTTACTAACTACCAGTTCCCAGAGCCCCATGCTCCATTTTATAGCCAAATACCCTTTGGCATTCTGAGTCACGGGTCACATTAACTTGCTAGTAAGTTTCCTTAAGTGCCTTTCTTTTCTCTATATCTTTACAGTTTAGCCTAAGGCTTTGTATCACCCTGGGTAACTTTTTGTACACTGTGTGAAGGGTTATCTCTGTATATTCAATTTTTAATTTTATACTTGCAGAACGCATGGCTCATCACATTCACCTTCCTTATTTGCTGATTGGCTTAATAAAAAGCTGATAACCAATGGCTGGGCAGAAGTGGGAAAGTAGAACTTCCTTGCAGAGCAGGGGTCTTCGGGAGAAGGAGAAAGGGGTTTCACCAGCAGGACACAAAAGGAGCAGACCTACCAGGGCTGAAAGAGAGGTAAAGAACTAGCTTTGTGGTAGGATGTGAGCTAGAATGGTCAGGATGATTTTGATGAGCTAGCTGAGAGTCTGCCTAGCAGTATGTCTAAGCTTTAATAAATATTAATAAGTCTCTGTGTCACGATTTAACCCCTAGCAGGCACGAGGAAGTTCTGCTAGCTATATTATTCCTCTTTTTCTTTTACTTTTGTGCTTTCAAAGCCACCAGTGACTTCTTCCTGCTTGGAACTGCTGACACTGCGTGAACTTCATAGATGCCTTAAAGTCAAGTCAGACAATATAGAACATCACATGAATACAACACTGTAGTGTGGAGAGATCATGAGTTTGAAATAAGGGTCGTCCAGCTTTGGCTTGTGAAGCTCCCAAGTGATGTCTTTGTGGTCACAGGATAATAGTGTGACTCACTTGAGCCTGAACAGCCTTGTCTGTAAAACCACACGGGCATTGGACTGTCTCATTGGACTGTCTCATTGGACTGCAGTCGAGATGGAAGGAAGGGCTGCAGCAAGATGTCACAGTATGGTGTTGCTACCATGTTGGTGCTCCTGCAGATGGCACTGCAAGCTGTCTACATCTGAGTTGGAAGATGGAAGGATGTGAATTGGTTTAATATTGCCAAAGCACATCTATCTGGAGATGCCCAAGAGTTGAAATTAGTGATACAACAAAGCATAGTGAGATTGTGTAGCCTTGCAATATCCTGGAGAAAGAACTCTGTGCATGTGAAGGGAAGCAGCTGGCTCAGCACAGGAGGTTAATATTTCATCTGAGAAGTGTTCTTTATGTGGGTGTGAGCCTGCCCTTTAAGCCTTCCTGATACACAGGAAATTGTACCTCTCTGCTACTCACCCCCTCTGTTTTTCTCTTCTCTGTGGTCCTTTGGTTAGGTTTCTGTCCTGTGACTCACAACACAACTGAGGACATCTGGCTGTCCCCTCCCAATCCAGCCCGTGCTTTCTATCTTGAACTGAAGGATGCCTTTGTTGAGCTTCTACAATATACATTCTGAACAAGTCTTGCCATTCTCTCTGGTTTCCCATGTGTATAACAGAACTCATTCTGTTCAGCTGTCTGCTAAGCAGCAGTGCTTTTAGATGATACTTTGAGGACAAATGTGACTCGTCTTCATGGAGCCATAGTGCTCAAAACCCCTCTGCTAAGGAACAAATGGCAGCATTTGATGCCTTGCAGCCTCTAGGACAAGGATAAGGTCTGCTGGGCTCCCTAATGAAGGACACATGGAGTCAAGCATCGCTCACTGACTGGAAGCATCCTGGGACATGCCATTCAGGATATCATTGCTCTACCATCTGCACATGGTAGAGTATGTGCTCACATGTTCAGGTTGGGCACACAATTTGGCCTTTGATACAAGCAAAAACATTAGTCAACATGGACACGAACAGCAGGATTTTGCTGCTATAATAACATACAGTGTTCTTTTATAGTATATTCACCTATATTTAAGTAGAATATTCTTGTTCTTCTGGAACTGTAAGCTAATAATAAACTCTCTTCTCCTTAAGTGATCTTGATTATGATGTTTCATCACAGTAACATCAAAAGTGACTAATACAATGATACACTTTCTCTAGCCTAGCTTCTGTGATATGGTATGGCAATCCCCATTGACTCTTCAGGCCAGGGACAGTCCTCCCTGTGCAGTCCTCCCTGTGCTCATAGCCCTTTACACAAAGCTGGTATCAATTGGATGCCTCCCCAAAACTTGGTAGCTGACAAATGGATGGGAGATCAGTGTTCCTGAGAGCAGTAGAGTGGTTTGGAGCCAGCGAAAGCACGTGGACATGATAAATCCTATATCTGGATGTCAGTGTGTGTCCTTCCCAGGACCCCAAGAATATAACCTTGGTAGCTAAGTCCTGACTTCTGGTCTAGGGCCATGCTGGGTTTTCCTAAGATTTTCAATAGAGTGGAAAAAGAAAACAAAATCAAGTTCAAGTGATCATCATTAGGGTTTGCCTCACACGGGTACAATAAGCACACTGAGCTAATTAGCACATTGATGAGCCCCTGATTTGAATGAATGTCAGGCTTGATTGCATGCACTTGTCACTACTGCAAACCTCAAGAAAATCAAAGTTGAATAATCTTCACGCCAATGTAATGTAATGTAATGAACTTGAACCCATGGAGCCCCTGACAGACTCAGTCTGTGTCCATCCTTATTCTAAGTCCACACTCATTTCCAGCATGGACCACAGATTGCTGAAGCCCCAAATTCTGGTTGCGAGTGGGTCTGGAGAGTTTTGCTGTCATTGTATAGTGACACTCTCAGTACTCATCAGGGCTTCTGGATAAGTGGAGGAGCACACTGTAACTAAGAAGTAAGCCATTTTTGTCTCTCTATCTTTTTAGGGGGAATGGCCTGGAGGAGTTAGAACAGTCCAGTCTCTGGGGGGGGGGGTGGTGCCACTCATTTGAGTTTGTTCAATGAACAAATGAATGAGTGAATGAATGAACATCTGAGTAAATGAACGGAGTTGTACATATGAGTAGGTGTGTTCAGGGGACACCCACATTCCTTGCATTTCTAAGTACTGGATGGTGCAGTGAAATCAATCATGCATCTTCACACTATTGCCCTGAAGATAGCATGTGCTGTTTCCCTCATTACCACAGTGCACACCGCACAGTAGGACCTAAGGGGAGTCAATTAAGTCTCCTTGTTCCTTCTTCCTCCTCACCAATGGGAAGAGAATCTAAGTATAGAGAAAACTGCGTTAGGAGCATATACAAAGTGCTTGGCAAACAGTGGACACTCAGTTAACGCCGTTTCTCTTCCTTAGGATTTCTAAGTAACTGAGTGGTCTGTTGGAGGGCATTGTTTGGAGGGTCTATGGTATGTTCTCTGTGTAAAGATGTAGTCAATGTTTTCATTCATTCCCCAGGAGGAAGATCATAGAGGCACAGAATGCTGTGGCCGGAGAACTCACTACCCAGAGCACAGGCACCTGAGAGCATGGCAGAGTGACTACTAAGCTGTGTTCACATGAACAGCAGTGAGGGAACTAACTGCTTGGTAAGGTGACATGCCACCAACCTTCTCTCTACGTGATGGTGCCAGGTCTACCCGCTGTGTCCTGCAGAAATCCCTTCTGTCTCAACATGAAGGCAGAGACAGACATAGACAGAGGGCCTTGTGTGCCAGCGTTGTCCCTGAGGTATGGCTGGGAATGTCACTGCTTTAAATGATTGTGTCTTCTGGAGAAGATAGGGTCAGTCCCATGTAGTTCTCTCCCATGTTTTTAGGTCTTAAATTAAGAGTAACAAAACATCTGAAAAATGGATCACCACAAAAGTGATGGGTATCGTGGTCAGAAAGGGCTGGAAGTGGGCTGGGATCTAACAGCATAATGGCTGAGGCCATGGTCTTGTGGAAATTTTCTAGCTTACATAAACAATCCTGAGAGAACATTTGTGGTAAGAATATTTGTGGGTAAAGAGGACACTGTGACCATTGGTTCCAGGAGCTGAAGTTTGCCACCCGACATTCATAGAACCCCTGGAGTCTTCCCTCCCCCCTTGAAGCCTCCTTTTGCTTATGCTTATATTGCCACTGCTGAATAAAGTTTTTGAGAGCTTGATCAGTATGATTGACTTGCTCTCATTCTTTGTGTCTCTTTCCCTCCCACTCTCTCACTCCCTTGCCCTGGGTCCCCACTGATTATCCCTGAAGGTCAGGGCACCTTCTCTTGTTTCTCTTCTCCCTCAGCTCTGCTTTCAAGGCTCAACTGAACTCCACTCCCCAGGCTCTGCAAGAGATGAAATCCAAATCACAATGGTGGGTGAGGTTATGGATGAGGCTGGTGGTGTGGGAAGGACGTAGAGGGGAATCATAAGAAAGCAAGCTGGGCAGTGGGAGAGTCTCTACAGAATAGTGCCTTGCCATTTCCCACCTTCATTTGCTGGTCTCCATTTGTACATAAGGTATGGCTGTGCAACTGAGGGGAATAGAAGGCTGTTACAGAGAAAGAAGGGATCAAAGATAAAGGGGAAAGTTCATGAAAAGAATAAACAGAAGGTTGTATTCCCTGGTGTCTTTTCTTTGGTCAAAGGATGCCTTTGGCAAAAGGAGTTGCTGAAACATAAATATGCTTTCAGATGTCTGGGTCAGAAAAGTGTTTGGAATGAGTGTTCACCTGCTGACTGTGAAAGAGAGTCCTGCTTCTGCTCCCAGTGTCTGAAAGGAGGAGAAGCAGCAGCAGCAGCAGCAGTTGGAGCTGTTCACAAATTGCTGTTGGCCAATCTAGAGGAAGGTCAAAGGATACTGGTGAGACCCTCCAATAGACTCAGAGTAGATTTGGTGTGAAGGAGTGTTCAAATATTGTGCTAAATAATTTAACATTATTGAGATCCTCAAATTAAAGGGATAGTCAAGGTGGGAGATAGAAACCCCAGCCTGTGACATTGCATACAGCCTTGTTCGTCAATCTACTTGGATGCTGACAAAGAAAAAGTCTCAATATGACATTGTCATACATATATCATATCTTCCTTATATTTACATCCTATTTTCACGATGGTTAAACTTTTATTAGTATACTAGCTGTACAGAATAAGAAATCAAATAATTGTTTTCATACATATATTGTTTATATTTATTTATATTACTGTGTGTATATGGGAGGGATGAGACCCTTGTGCTCCATGTGTAGAGGTCAGAGGACAACTTACAGGAGTTGGCTTTCTTCTACCATGTGGGTCCCTGAGATTGAACTCAGGTCATCAGGATTAGAAGCAAGCCACTGGGTGAGCCATCTTACCAACCCATCATACATACATATAATGTATATTTGGATCCTGGTCCCTTGTCTCTGCATTAACGTAGTTTTGATTTGTAGTCCCCTGAGAGTCAATGAGGTTGTATGGTTTTCATTGTGTATTCATTTGCCATTTGTACTTGTTTCCCTCCCTCCCTTCCCCTATCTCTGTCCTTCATGTTAGGATCAAACCTAAGGTCTTAAATGTGCTCTGCTATTGAGCTGTCCTTCAGTCCTGTACATGTTTTTGCAAATGTATCTGTTCAGTTCATTTATCCATTATTTATGCATTTTTCATTTGGTATTTGGTATTCAATTTTTAAGTTCTTTATATACACTGGATATTACCCCCCCCCCCCACTTAGGGTGCATAGCTGATAAAGACTTTTCTGACCTTATTTGCTGGGCAGACACTTTACCTCTGTATAATCCCACTTATCTTTCAATTCCCACAGCTGTTTTTTGAGTTCTTGGAGTAAACAGCATCTTATGGATCTGGCAGGACTGCTGCCTCATGAGCTTGTAGTGCCAGTTGCTGCTTCCTTATGCCCTCCTTCGTTACTCACATAGGATCTCTTTCCTCCTGTACTCTCATGGTTCTGCATGTGTTCCTCTTTACTGGGCAGAATTCCTTTCTATTTCTTCTGTAGTATGGCTTATGGTTATGAACTACTTTATTGACATATATCTTAGAAGGTCTGTTTTGTTCCTTCAGCTTGCTGGATATGGTAACCTGAATTTAGTTATTTTCTTTCATTATGTCATAGTCTCTTGGCCTTTAGTGCTTTTACTGAGATGTGTTATTGTGATAACTTTGCCTTAGGATGTGAGGTAGCACTGCTCTTCTGTGGTTGGTCATATTCTTTCTTTGCATGGCTGGCATTTGATTTTAATACAGCCTAGGGAGGATCTTTTTCTTGTTATACCCACTCAGGTGCTAGATGGCTCTTCTGCTTGCTGCCTACTTCTTTTCTGATGTGTTATTAGCTCACTGATTGGGTTTTCTATGCCTTTAATCTGTACCTGAGCATCTTATACACTAACAATATATGTTTTCTATTTTATTATCCCAGCAATATTTTTGTTCATAGTTTCTTATTTTTTCACTTACTACTGAATCTCTTAATTCATTAACTTGTCATGCTTAATTTTTTAAAAATTTATTATTATTATTTTTACTTATTCACTTTACATCTTACTCACTGCCCTCCTTTCAGTCACCCCCTCTCACAATCCTTTCCTCCATTCCCCTCCCTTTCTCCTCTGAGCAGGTGGGAGCCCCAGGAGTATCACCAGGTACATCAAGTCTCTGTGAGGCTAGGTGCATCTTCTCCCACCAAGGTCAAACAAGGCAGCCCAGCTAGAAGAACATATCCCACATACAGGCTACAGCTTTTAGGATAGCCCCTGCTCCAGTTGTTTGGGACCCACATGAAGACTAAGCTGCACATCTGCCACATACGTGTAGTGAGGCCTAGGTCCAGCCCATGTATGTATTTTGGTTGCTACCCTGAGGGTCTAGATTAGTTGACTCTGTTGGTCTTCCCATAGAGTTCCTATCCCCCTAAAGGCTGCATTTTTATTAACTTGATGCGTTAAAGTCATCTGGGAAGAGTGAATCTCAGGTGAGAAAACACCTCCATCAGATTGGCCTGTGTGGCATTTTCATGACTGGTATGGGAGGGCCCAGCCCAATGTGGATTGTAGCATTCCTAAGCAGTGGTCTTGGGTTGTATAAGAATACAAGCAAAGCAAGCCATAGAAAGCAATACAGTAAGCTGCATTTCTGTATTATCTCTTCTTCAGTTTCTGTTTCCAGGATCCTGACTTCAGTCTCTGAATTTGTTTCCCTCAATTTTGAGACTGATTGGGGTGTACAAGCTAAATCAAGCCTTCCCTACCCAAATTGATTTTGGTCATGATGTTTTATCACAACAAGGTAAGTCAAATCAGGACAATCTGCAAACCCTGAAATATTTTCTGTTTCATCTAGTTTGTTAGTAAGACGTTCCACTAGCTTTTAATTTGTGTTATTTTGTATTTCAAGATTTCTGTTTCTTTGTTTCAAAAATATTTATCTCTTTAGTAAACATCTCTTTCATATCTTGCATCATATTCCCTGATTCTTTTAGCTGTTTTTTTTTATTGCTTTGGAATCCATTGATGTTTTATTAAAAAATTCTTCGAATTATTTGTCTGGCATTTCATTAAGTTCAATCTCTTTGTAGTTAGTTACCAGATTTCTAACATTTGGAAGACATGTTTTTCATATCTCTTAACATTTGTTAGTTGATGTTTATACATCTACTTGGGTGCACAAATTTTGTAGTTTTACTTGAAGATATTTTAAATGATTATTGTTGTTGTGTATGTGCCAAGTCAATCAGTTAATCTGTTAGTAAGTGCAATTAATTTTTAAAAAAGATATTAATTTAAAAATGTGTTGCCTCTACTGGAGTAGTTGTCTGGGCAAGAGTGAATAGATATCCTTCCGTGACAGCCAGTACTTAATTCCATGTCCTTTGGGGCTGTGCTACATCCCTTAGAAAGCAAACACTAGGGACCTGACACCCCTCTTTTATGGCACTGGTCACCAGTAGTTCAATGGGAGTGGTTTGGGATTCCAGGTAACTGGAATAATTTTGCTTCCCTGCTCTCTCCTTTAATGTGGTCTGAAATCAGAGGTTGTTTTTTTTTGTTTGTTTGTTTGTTTTGTTTTTGTTTTTGTTTTTTTTTTCTAGAATTTACTTTTAACAGCTTATTTCAGATCCCCTGAGATGGTCAACACCGAATTGGGCTCTGTCTCTGAACTGGAGCACTACATCTTTACTCCATGAATTTTACATGGAAGTTGAGGCAAAACTCTGAACTGTGAAGAGGGACCTATGATTTTCAATGTCCAAGACTAGTTTTCTGAGACCTAGTCCTTATAGGCAAACCCATTCATGGGTTAGCCCACTACTGCAGTTTATCTGGCCTTAGAACTAACTCTAGTAGAAAAATGAGCTCTACTGTGTTCCAGGTTTCAATACAAGCCCCACTGCACAGATTCCTCAGTGAATTAACTTTCCTCAGTGGCATCCTACCTGTGCCATGGGGTAGATGCTGGCTGGGACTTTAGAACTCACTATGAGTCCCAGAAGAAAGGAGAAGTGTCAGGTGCATGTTATTTTTAGACATGTTGGTTAGGTGTGGCCTTTCTAAGGTGGCTCCTGTTTTAACAACAGCATTTATGTGGAGATATGGGAAGACCCTCTCCAGTGGAGCATGTGGGATCTCCCAGATAATCAAATTCCACTGTCTCATCCCATAGTTGTTTCTGTGCCCATTGTCTTCTGTGTCTCAGTCCTTTTATACTCCCCTCTGCCATGCTGAGGGCTGCTGCCAGCTGGAGGTTAACAGTTGGTTCCTCATGGTTCCAACAACCAAAGTCTCCTGCTCTTTTCTAGGCTCTGTCTATCCCATATCAAACACTTGCATGTTCCCACAGTCACCCATCTCATTGAGATGCTGTATTTTGGCTCTGATGACTATGAACAGAAAATGTTTGCTCTCTTTTAATTGGCCATCTTGGCTCCTCAGTAAGATGTTTACAGAAGCACATCTGGATTAGCACCTAGTCCCAGGAAAATATGAACATCTGGAACAGTGCTGAGCCTAGTTTATGCCTTCTAGAAGCACATGGCTGTCATTCTAAGCCACTACTTTGGCTTTGATCTGTCTCCCATATTCATAAGACAGTGTTAGAAGACTCTCCTATGAACACAGTACCCATACATATGAGGTTTATTTATGTTGACTGAGTCTAAATTTTCTAGGATTCAGTAGCCTAAGAATCCCGAATGGAATGGGACTTGTGGGTAAAACTTCACTTTTGTTCAAAGTGGAGCTCAACAGAACAATGGGAAATTCTACCATCTTTAGTTGACAGTGGCTAAAACTTTGTGTATGAAGCTTTGAGTTACAAAAACATTGAAGAACCTTGGAAATTAGTATGTGAGTTTGCTGTTACCACATACCTGGTGATTGTAAAATCAGCAACCTGGTGGTCACTGGCTTCCCTTAATTTTTGATTCATTAAAATGCTCAGTAAAAAAACATTATCGTGTTTTAGTTATATGAAACAATAGGTTTCCTTATGATATTTTTATACATGTAGACCACATTTACCTATCACTGCCATGGCTTGCTTTTCTTTCCCCTCTTACTGGTGGTCCTACTCTTCCTAAACAGGCCACATTCTAGTATTATATTTTCCTGGTCTATTTTTTTTTAATTTAAATCTACATACAAGAGATAACATATTATTTTTTTCTGAGTCTGATGTATTTTGCTTGGCATTATGATGCCCAGTTCCATCCCTCTTCCTAATAATAACATGATTTTATTCTTTATAAATAAACAAAATTTTCATTATGCATATGCACCACATTTTAAATTAAATAATCTCTCAATGAACATCAAGGCTGGCTCCTCATTGTGGCTATTGAGAACAGTGGAGCCATTCTGGGTACACAGAGTCTCTGTGGTGTGCTGACTTGCACTCCTCTGGGTATACACTCACATATAGTATAGCTGGGTCCTATGTCAATTCTAATTTTAGTTTTGTGGGGGGTGCCTCCGTGTGTGTGTGTGTGTGTGTGTGTGTGTGTGTGTGTGTGTGTTACATGCTGATTGTCAGTGGTTAGAGAAGCCAACCTCTCTGCCAGCATGTATTAGGCTTCCTCTTCCCCACCCCTCCAGCACAAGTTGTCCTTTACCCATTCGGTAGTGGGCATTCTGACTGGGATGAGGTGTAATCTCACTGAGGTCCTGGTTTTTATTTCCCTGATGGCTAACAATGTTGAGTGTTTTTATGCGTTACTGACCATTTGTGTTTCTTCTGAGAATGTCTGTTTGCCGCTTACTGTCTGGATGGTTGTCCTTCCTTGCCAGCTTTACTGCCCTATGGTAGAAGCTCTGGTCTCACCCACCTCCTTGTTTTCTGGGTTAATGTCAGTCTGGATCTGCCAAAGCCCGATGCTCTTTTAGACCCTGAAGAATGGGTCATGTAGGGACAAGAAATTTCATAGTTTCAGAAATGGAAAATCCAAGTGCTTTTACAGAGTGATTAAACTCCATAACTAATCCATTATTGAGGTAATTACTTTTTAATTTGCTGAAATGTTAGAGCACAGCCGGCTGCCACACCAGGACAAAAGCAACTGCTTGGGGGGGGGTGTTAGAGTCAAAGAGACTAAACAGAGAATGACAAGAGCAGAATGTTTTGCTGGGGTGGGTGGTGGGGTGGACTGAGTGTCACTGCTGCAAGAACACAAACACAGACCATGCCCCTCTCTTCAGCTTCTAAGACCATCCCACCAAATTTCCTCCCTGAACTGAACACAAGTCACAAAGGATGACTTTGACAACCACTTCCCCTTGGCAAGCTGTGCCCCTACCCCGACCCCTGCCTCCCCTTAAAAAGGAAAGCTTGGTATGAAGCACATTCTGTGTTGAAGCTGTGTGATGCTCAGAAGGTCTGGTTAAGAAAATGCCATTCACAGAGCATGAATGAAGATCCCAAAAACTTTTGGAGACTGAGTGGAGCCCTAGGATGATCAACAGGAGCTCTCGTTAGCACTGTTCCTGATTAAGATTTGTCTCAAAGCAATCAGCTGACTGCCTGTAAGACAAACTGGGAGACTTGCTGCCTTGATGACGAGATGTTATGGATGGGGAGGAAAGCAGAAGAGAAGAGAACAGAGTTGAAGGTGGACTGTATGTCCATCAACCCCCTTTGGTGGCCTCTTTTGGTTTTGTCTTAGCTGGCTATAGATAGCACAGCAGGCATAGGACCTGCTGATGTTCAGAGAAAGTCACATGTGAATCACTTGTTCATTTTTCAGTGGTGTCACCTTAAGTTTATCATATAATTTTGAGGTATAGTTCAAATATAATATTGGAAATTTAATACCTGTCTCACATATGAGATCTAAGTTAAAGTTGAAACAATACACATGGGGAAGTATTTCAACTTCAACCTGACCTAAACCCCTGTGGCTTTCAGCTCCTGGTGATGGGTTTGTCTCAAAGTAAACAAATTCCAAGGGACTTTAAGGGGAGGCAGGGTTGACTCACTCAACTTTTTGTGTGGAGAGAGATCATATTGTAAAAGAAAGCTACTTAGAATTCTGTAGAATTCCAGCTCAGAATACCCAAGATACAATTCACAGACCACATGAAACTCAAGAAGAAAGAAGACCAAAGTGTGGATACTTTGGTCCTTCTTAGAAGGGGGAGCAAAATACCCACGAGAGGAGTTTCACAGACAAATAGTGGAGCATAGACCATCCAGAAGGAAAGGCCATCCAGAAACTGCCCCACCTGGGGATCCATCCCATATACAGTTACCAAACCCAGACACTATTGTGGATGCCAACAAGTGCTTGCTGACAGGAGCCTGATATAACTGTCTTCTGAGAGGCTCTACCAGTGCCTGACAAACACAGAAGTAGTTTGATGCCTTCAGCCAACCATTGGACTGAGCACAGGGTACCCAATGGAGGAACTAGAGAAAGGACCCAAGGAACTGAAGCGGTTTGCAGCCCCATAGGAAGAACAACAATATGAACCAACCAGTACTTGCCACCCCCCCAAGCTCCCAGGGACTAAACCACCAACCAAAGTGTGCGCATGGAGGGTTCCATGGTTCCAGCGCATATGTAGCAAAGTATGGTTATGTTAGTCATCATGAGAGGACCTTAGTCCTGTGAAGGCTCTTTGCCCCAGTGTAGGGGAATGCCAGGATAGAAAATCAGGAGTGGGTGAGTTGGTGAGCAGGGGGTTGGGGATGGGATAGGGGGTTTTTGGAGTGAAATTAGGAAAGGGGATAACATTTGAAATGTAAATAAAGAAAATATTTAATAAAAAAGAAAGTAGATACAAAAAAAAGATTTCTAAAGGAGAAAGTCTTATAGTTTTAGAAACTTGCAAATTATCCATGCAAGCCTGTGCCTTTCTGTTGTAGGGGCGGTGGCTGAAAAGGAAATTTAAAATAAAGCATCAGAGACCAAGGAGAAAAATGCCAGTGAAGATGAGCTGAAATCCATGACTATTTCATCCATGGGCAGAAGGTTCTCTGTCCAAGGTGTTGATGTCCTATCCTCTGCAGCCAAAGCATCTTGGTCCAGAACTGAGTGGTGCAGAAGGAAAAGGCTCAATGGAAGCAGAAAGAACAACCTATCTGCACCTCTCACATAGGCGAGTCTGTGCTTGGAGCAGTGACATAGTACATGGACCAGCACCTGATACAATCACCTCAGAGCTTAGCAAAACCGCTCTCTGTATATTTGTACCTTTTATATCTGAGCGACTTTCTCCGTAGTCAAACTAGAGCCACTTAAGGGAATTTGGGGGTGTCATTTCAGCTTAGAGAACCTGGCAAGCAAACATTCTATATGAATAGTGCTCTAGGAGGCTGCTCAAAGAAACGCAGCACAGAGCACAGAGCACAGAAAAGGGACCACAGCCTGGCCCAGACTCACCGAGGACAACAGGGAACATGGAGTCAGTGAGGACAGGACAGGTAGACAGGGAAAGAATATGGACAAGGGGATAATATGAAAATAATAATAATAAAAGATAATAAATAAAGAATAAAAATAATAAAATAAAAAAGAATACAGGCAAGGAGATAACAAAGAAGGAAAGTGCACTCTGGGCGTCAACTGTAAAATACCAATAGATCACTAACTGTAAATTTTGTCAGTGATGCAGCCAGACCACATGGATTTATTTTATAAGTACGAGTGAGTAAAATGTGATGCTTCAGAGTCAAACGCTCCTCTTAATATCTCAGAAAGCAAAAGCAATCACACTGATATGACAGCCAACATGCTTCAAAGAAACAAGTATCTTTTCTTTAATTTCATCTTTTATATCTGCTCCATGCCTGCTAGGAGCTGAGTAACTCTTCCTATGGAGGCTGCCTGCTAATCAAATAAAGACAGGACATTTCCTATTACAGTTTCCCATTTGGAAATGTCAGGTGGCAGGCTTAAAGGGAAGATAGCCTTGAAAGAGGGACTTGGGATGGAAATTTATTGTCTCCTGACCCCTATTTCCACTTCTGGTG
This sequence comes from Mus minutoides, assembly GCA_902729485.2. Taxonomy (NCBI): domain Eukaryota; kingdom Metazoa; phylum Chordata; class Mammalia; order Rodentia; family Muridae; genus Mus; species Mus minutoides. Next base: position 2,465,072 of record LR749557.1, on the reverse strand, counting down.
TGTGACACGTGGGGACCTGAGCATCTGTGGGTGGAGTACAAATCTGACAAAGTAGGGTGGAGTTCATCTAGGTCAACAGTCTATGCATAGAATGAGCTGAGGAAAAGGACACCTAGGCTTTGCCAAGGCTTCACCTCTGGAAGCCACGTGCCAAGTCCTACATGTTTGGGAACCTCAACTCTTAGGGTAGGTCAAACTGAGTGACATTTGTTACGTGGCTAAACTCTCATGACTCATGGCATTTAATAGAAGTAATTTGTGATAATTTGGTAACAGATTTTTTCCATTTTAATGAGAGTAAAACAAAATCACTTACAAAGTAAGAAGAAATTAGAGGCCAGTATCATGAGTAATTATGTCATCCTTGAAAGCTCTACATCACTGTTATATTTATGAGGCAGCATCTAGAGACAGAAGGCAGAAAAAGACCAGAACCTACCTTTCAAGAGTTGGGACTGTGTGTATTAGCACATATAGCAAGGGGAAGCCTGTCTCCCTTGGGATGTGGAGGGGTCTGCTTGGGGGTGTGGAAGCTGGCTGGGACTCTTTATAAGTGTGGGGTGAGGGGCTTGGGTGTGATGAGGTTGTTGTAACTGTAGAGAGCTATGTGGGTTTTCCTATGTCCTTCCTGAAATTGTTTGCCCAAGGTTAGCAGATGATCTTGGGATACAGGCTGTCCCAACAGACATTTCTCTCTGGGCTGACTGTATAAGGCCAGCTGTAATGTCATATGAGTCCTGTTTTTATAGCTGAGACACTTTATCAATTACTGTTTTGATGTATTTCCTTCCAGGTAGTCTTGTCATCTAATTACCAAGCTGTTGATTTTTCCAGGTGTCTGATGTGGGGCCTAACATATAATACATACATATGTGTGTGTATATATATATATATATATATATATATATATATACATATATATATATATATATATATGAAGTGCCAATGTATTATTTATTACAAATTATCTCTTTAAAAAGTTACAACCATAACTTTTATAAATCATTTTAATAATTAACATAAAACTCTCTGTATGTATATATGTATATATATTTAATAACTCCCCAGCACTCCTTGTTATGGATTGTATAAAAATCTCTTGTATGTTTGGTCATTTTCAAGTTCTTGTCATTAGAAAGAATGCTAATATGCAAATCTTGGAGCAAAGTCTTTGCACACTACCTTAATTGTTTGTTTGTTTGTTTGTTTTCTTTTTTATCTCAAGGTAACTCTAAGAGTGGAAACAATGGTTCAGAGGCTATGCGCACTTTAAACAGTAGTCTTGTCTGTCACCAAATTACTTTCCAAGAAGGTTATATCAACTCCTTCCTGTAGAGGAAAATAATCTTAGCTAAAGGGATTCCGGCCATTCCTGCCATATAGAATGAACATCTGCTGTATAAATGTGTACTGGGCCAGCACCCCCTTCCCCTTCTGCTAATATCTGCAGGGTGATTAACATTTCAGGAAGAGGCCACAGTAGCCAAGGTTTGTTGAGACCCTCTGGCAGTTGTCAACAGTAGGTCTTAAGGGCACCAACTGAACTCAAGTCCCAGCGACATTAGCTAAGTACTACAATCTCTGTTGATCTTAATCATTGCATGTTCTGAATGGAAATAATGAGAGACTCTATACAAAGAGTTGCGTAAAATTTAACTATGACATGTAAAGTATACAGTGTTTGGCCTGCCATGGAGAAAGAGTCATGACTTAAAAGTGTTCAGTGTGGTAGCCGGGCGTGGTGGCGCACGCCTTTAATCCCAGCACACGGGAGGCAGAGGCAGGCGGATTTCTGAGTTCCAGGCCAGCCTGGTCTACAAAGTGAGTTCCAGGACAGCCAGGGCTGCACAGAGAAACCCTGTCTCGAAAAACCAAAAAAAAAAAAAAAAAGTGTTCAGTGTTATTACTTCAACTAAGGGAAACTTAGAAGAAATAGGAAAACTAGAAATAGAACAATCTACACAGCTTACTTGTTAAAAATAAGTTTATTGAACTGAGTTGAAGTGGCTCATAGCAAGTCATTACTGTCATTCTAATGCCTTTCTGAATGTGGACTTTTGCTGTACAGCAATGTGAAGAAAAGCAAGGCTATATATAATAGGTGCATATCAAGACAAGGGCAAATATTAAGAGGGGTCAGGGGATCAATCCCTCCTGGAAACCATAATGAACTTCACAAGGACACCTTGTTAGGGTGAAGGAGTGCTGCTGGGGGGCGGGCAGGTTTTGTAAATCAGAAAATCAAAGGCTCTGTGCAGGTGGTGCTGTTCCAATCTGAGAGCCTGGTGGGGGGTGGACAGGCTCCTGCAGGGTGAGTGCTGGAACTCAGAGAAGCAAGGGAGGACTCCTAGCTGTTAGCTTATGGAGATCAGAAGTGATGGAGAGTTGAACAGAGACAAGAGCTCTAAAGTCAGACTCACAGCAACTGGAGACAACATGGGTCACTGGCAAAATCCTGGGGCTGCATGTTACCTAGACAACTAACTTTAGCCAACTGGTGTAATTCTCCTGAGAACCAGCTCTTTCTTTTCTCTTTTCCTGTCTCTCCTCCCCAATTTCGTCTCTGCTTTCCCCTCTTTTTCTTTTTTTTTTCTTTTTATTAGCCTAGCTAGAGGTCAAAAAAAGAGAAGACTGGTGATGCCCTTCAAACAGAGAGTCACCCTGGTGTCTGTGAAAAGAAAGCTAAAGCTGTTAGCCAGCTACCTTTGCCTTTGTTGTTGGATTTAATGAGAGCAGTCAAGGGTTTTTTGATGGGGTTGAAATGACTTCTCACCAGTTAAGAACAGAAGACCCCAGATCCATTCACCTCGATCATATCAGATAGCTCACAAGTATAGCCCCAACGGATCCAACAACCTTTTCTAGTCCTGAACACACACACACACACACACACACACACACACACACACACACAATTTGTTTTTAAAGTTTTTTATTTTTGGAATAATCTTAGTTCATAGGAGAATCACAGAGAGTGAACAGAATGTCCATCATCAGCCAGTTTCACCAATGCCAAATGGACTGCCAAATCTGCAAATCCAGAATCACTGTACAGTAAAGAACAGATAGAGCACATGTCACTGGACTTCTCTGTCTACGTCTGTCTGTCTCTGCCTCTGTCCCACCCTCTTATCTGTCTATGTCTATGTCTCTGTCTCACTCTGTCTCTCCTTCTGCTCCAGGGTACAATTCTGGGTAGTACATAGTATTTAGAGGCCACATCTCCCATTTTCCATTGGTCCATGAGAGATTTCAAAGCTTTCTTTATCTTTCCTTATAGACTTGAAGTCTCGGCTAGTCACTCTGTAGCATGACTGTAGTAGTTTGAATAGGTTTGGCATCTAGAGACATATATGCTTGGCCCACAGGGGATGATACTATTAGGAGATGTGTCCTTGTTGGGGGAAGTGTGTCACTGTGCAGATGGTCTTTACCAGGCCTCTCCTTCAGATGAATATGTAGAACTTTCAGATGAAGATGTAGAACTTTCAGCTCCTCCTGCATCATGCCTGCCTGATGCTTCTGCCTTGATGAAAATAAACTGAATCTCTGAACATGTAAGCCAGCCCCAATTAAGTTGTCCTTTGTAAAAGTTGCCTAGGTCATTGTGTCTGTTCACATCAGCAAAACCCTAACTAAGACAATGGCCTATCTAATTTTTCCTGAACAGCCCATCCTACCCCATGATGAACCAAAATTATGGTTTTTTTTATATAAATTAAATTTATAAAATTAAAGGGTTAAAGTGGTCCTCCGGTTGAATTCTGTCAGCACATACATGGTGAATAAAAAAATAAAATAAAAGTTGGGAGACATGTATAGAGAAGAATTTTATAGTAGATTTAAGAGAGCAAGCAGGCAGAGGGAAGAGTCCAGGCTGAACATGGCTGTCAGACTAAACCTGACTGAGTGGAAGGAGGAGGAAGGAGAGCCAGAGAGTAGCAAGAGAGGCAGCTGGGGCACGAGAGCAGCTGTAGCCAAATGGTTGATGTGTGTGTGTGTGTGTGTGTGTGTGTGTGTGTGTGTGTGCATTTATCAAGCTGGGGAGAGTGAACCAAAAGCCCTGCCCCAGGAAGGGAGGGGCTTAGGGTAGGGGGCTGGATGAGAAGGGCTGGGAAGAGTCACAGGTACTGAATGAAACTTTTCCCAGGCACTTGTCCTTGACACATGGTATTTATTCAGTTCAGAAAGTAAGATTTACATTGTCTGCCTGTGTGGTTTAGAACATTTGGTCCCCATTGTTAGGGTCTGAGGATTTAGGAATAATCCACTATGAAACCCAAGTTCGAGCCAACAAAAGTTTTTTTATTCAAAAAGCTGACATATCATGGAGACAGCTGGGTTTGTGATCCAAACTGTCAACAAAAGGCAGAATAGAGCAAACTTTTAAAGCAAAAACCATAAACCAGGAGAGGTAAGGCCAAGGGTTGAAGTCCCCCAAAGGGCATATGCTGTATGCTTCCAACCGTTTTTTACCTCCTGGCATCCTGAGCAGGTTACTGCTTATCAAATATTCAGAGGGCTTCCCTGGTATCCTGGCCTAGATCCCATTCAAGCAGCCAGAGCAACCATGAGGTTTCAGTCCTAACTGGGTGTTAACCAACAAGGTGTGGGTGAGACACTATGGTCTAGTTCATAGAGACACCAGGGGCCAGAAGCTGTTTCTGGGAATTTAGCTGTTTTTTAGAATTCAGCCTGGACAAGATGGCAGTTATATACAAAATGGGGTCTCTGAGGTTAATGCAGCCTCTAATACCCATCAGAGTCATGGCTCCTTTTGCTCTTGTGGGAGAATGGTGGATTCTCAGAAAAACAATAAGTACAGAATTTAGGATACTGGAACTGCAGATATATAAGTTTGAGGTTTAGAAGTCTTAGCTGTAGAAGTATGTCCTAAGATTAGAGTTCTTAACCTCTAGTGAGCCAGCCACTGGCCACTGATGGGCTCAGGGGTCCTATACTCTGAGGCCTCCCCTAAGCAGTTCCTTTAGCCAGACATCTACACAGAGGAAGTCACAAACAAAGTGCTATTGCAGTACTGTGAGGTGCCCAGTGGGGTTGGGATGGCACTCACAGTGCCTGTCACCTGTGTAGTGCTGCCTCCAGATGCCACTTCCTGAAGGCAAAGACTTTAGACATAGCTCAGCAGGCTCTCCACTGACTCTCCCTTGTTCCTGTGTTGTCAGCCAATTGCCTCAGTAGAATTATCCTCTCAGGTTCTGATTAGAGAAACTGAGTCAGGACAATGATATTGCTGAAACCAAGGGTGATCCTCTAATCTGGAGTAACAATCCAGGTCTAGAAAGCAGTTAGTTAAATCTTGTTTAATTTGTAACCATTAACATTTATTCTGGCTGACATTATAACATTTGGGTAGTACATAGTATTTAGAGGCCACATCTCCCATTTTCAATTGGTTCATGAGAGATTTCAAAGCTTTCTTTATTTTTATTTATAGTCTTAAACGGAATACTTTACCCCAGGATTCTGAAAGGGACTGCCACTAGTAGGTAATTGTTATTATTTGGATAGTCTAACCAACAGTTAGTTCCTCTTGCTCTGGTAAGCTCATTCTGTGACCCTGCAGGAAGAGTTCCTTTGGCTTACAGGGCCAGTTGTTGTGTTTATATCAATCTCTATGGGAGACAGAGAGGCTGAACTGATCCTAAGGTCCTATGTGGGGAGTTCATGAAGTGAAGTTTCCAGAAGTTATGGATCTCAGAAGTGGTTTTTGTTTTCTTCCCCAAGTCTGTCTTTTCAGCCTTGGTTTGGTTTCTGCTACTATGCTAAGCACCATGGCTGACAGTAACTTGGAAAGAAAAGCATTTGTTTCTTCTCATAGTTTCACATCAAGTTCATTCCCAAAGGATGCCAGAGTGGCTGGCATCCCAGAGGCTGGAACTGCAGAGATCACAAAGGAAAGCTGATGTCTGGCTTGTCTGCAGAGGAGTGCCAGGTGGAGGCCAGCCTGGACCTAGTCTTAGATTTCTTTGGTCCATAGCTTTCTCTGTGCTGACCTTAAGGAAACACTTCCTAGAAGATTTCATCTCAATGATGCTTATCTCTCATCAATCAAAGCTGATTCTTTACCGATCACCATACAGAAACCACAGATTCTTAATTCAAATTACAGGAATATCCCTTGTGGACTATACTCTCTGAGGGACCCTCAGGTACCAGTCATGCTGCCATTACTATGATTTGAGGTTGGAAGTTATGAGCTTTAGCAGGGAACACAGAGGAGTCCCTTGTTGGACACAGAATCTGTGCCTTAGCTGAGGACTCTCAGCTTTGGGCCTCACGCCTGGCTTTTCTGGGTTGCCATCTGAAGTCTGAAGCTGGATAGAGCTCCCGCCATGGATCAAGCTTCCTATGTTCTCCTGGAGAGTTTGGCCTGGATTCCAGAATCACACAGAAAGTCAAAAGTATTGTGGATGGCTTCCTAAAATAACAAAAAGGGAGAAAATAAGTCAAAGTAAATTCCTTCACAATTTATTTGTGTACAGAGCACATTTGCTTGGTTTCTGGACCTCTGCTGTCAAGTACAAGTCGACAGAAGGTTGGCACTGCTCTTTTAGTGATGAAAATAGAGCTATCTGAGTAATTGTAAATAAAACCTCTAACCCTAAAGAAAGTATTCCAATGTGTCTCTTTTTTGGTTTTAGGACCACTTTGTAAATTTAAAGATCATTGGGACACCCTACAACAGAACCTTTTCATGTTATATTGGGAAGAAATTAAAATTCTTATTATCAATAAAATCATTGCACAGTTACACATTATTTTATGCCTCCCTGTTTTCCCAAAGAAAAGAAGAATGTCTTCTATTTACATTTTATGAGTTCTTTTTGTTTTGTTTTGTTCTTTTTTGAGATTTATTTACTTATTTTATGATGCGAGTACACTGTAGCTGTCTTCAGACACACCAGAAGAGGGCATCAGATCCCATTACAGATGGTTGTGAGCCACCATGTGGTTGCTGGGAATTGAACTCAGGACCTCTGGAAGAAGCACTCAGTGCTCCTAACTGCCAAGCTATCTTTCCAGCCCTTGTGATTTCTTTAATTTTTGTCTCCATAGAAGATGGCAGGGATCAAATAATCCACTTTATTTTTTTATTGAACCTGCTGTGGTCTGTTGTTTTCATTGAAGGATATGAAAAATACACGAAAAAAGGAGCCTGTTTTCTCACATGTGTATAAATCAGACAGATAGGACCATTATATCATGGAAGCTTTACAGCATTGGTGCAACCCCAGGGAATCCCACACTGAGCATCAGTGCCCTAGCAGCCAAGAGCCAGGAAGGTTCAGATTTGAAACACGGAGGATCTGTTCTTTCCAGACAGAGAACAACTGACTGGGAGCCTCCACAGTCAGCCACACACACAGCAAAATCTTCCATGTCTACGAAGGAGGCATCCCACAAGTTGTAGCTCCTAGTATGCCAAAAGCTAATGATAAAAGGCAAATACTTATTGTTAGGAATGTGTATGAGTTCCCAAGAAAATAATCCCACGATTCAAAATATTTTGACAAATCAAAAGTTTTGCCTTTGCAAAAGGATGCACAGCTCCTTAGATATCAGGATCCGTAGGCCACCCAGGAAGAAGTCGGCTGAGTTTTGATCCTAAACTCAGAGGGTCCTGTACATCATTCTAATTGGTCAGATCAGGGCCTCATATTCTTACATGATTGGCTAATAAGAATGGCGATGTTTCTAGGAAAAAATGAAACAGCATATTTAGGTATTGCTGACTCAGGGAGTTTCACCAAGAAGCATCTAAGTGTGACCTGTCTTAGCTACTTCGGTTTGTAAAAACTTTCTAGGCAGGGCTGCATTCTCAGCACCTAGAAAGGGCTTGGGTTGCGGAGGAAGGTATATTGTTCAACTCAGAATAGGTAGCTATGATTCTGTCCTCATTTTTTAGATTAATAAACCAGACAGTAAGAAGTAAACTTCCCAGGGTCACACAGCTAATAATGGCAGCGCTGGGATTCAAGGCCAGGACATGAGTGTCCAGAGTCCATGTTCTTAGTCAGTGTACCATATTGCTTCCTAAAAGGAGAGTGACTAAGGAGTAAACTACTGGTTTTTGTTGGGGACACTGCATTCTTTGCAAACTGGTTTTGAGGGCAAATTCTTTTCTAAAAGGACTCAGTTCCCAAATCCACATTATGCATGTAGGGTCAGTTAGAAGTTAAGAAGTACTGAATAGTTTCCATCTGGCTACAATCAAGGTGTCAGTAGAGTTCATGAGGAAATCTATTCCCTGGCCTTTGCAGACTCCAGGGTCCACTAGAGGTCACTTGCTGGCAGCCTGTTCTTCTAGGTTTGAGGCCAACAGCATAACATCTCTTTTATTTTAACTGTTCGGCTTCCTTCTGCTATTTCAAGGTCACTTTTGATTGTGCTGAGATAACTCAAGGGAATCCAAAATGATCAAAGTATCAAAGTCCCCTTTGCCATGTGACATTTAGTTTGCTTTCCATTGCTCTGATAAAACATTTAAAAACAAAACAAAACACCAAAACAGTTAGTAAGGGAAGAGTTTATTTGGCTTACATTTCCATGTCACAGCCGGCCATCGAGGGAAATCAGGGCAGGACCTGAAGCAGAGATTCTGGAAGTATGCTGCTTACTGACTTGCTCTCCAGTGTCTACTCAGCCTGCTTTCTTATATAACTCAGGACCAACTGCCTAGGGGAGGCACTGCCCACAGTGGGCTGGGCCCTCCCACATTAACCATTAATCAAGAAAATGTGCCACAAGCCAAATCAGATGGAGAAATGTTCTCAATTGAGGTTTCCTTTTCCCACATGACTCTACCTTGTGTCAAGTTGACAAAAACTAACCAACGCAGTGACATAATCACGGGACATGGATACCTTTAGGACCACTCTCTGCATCCAATGGTGCAGAGTGAGCAGAGGAGCTGGCTCTTTGGGGTTGGCAGAGCTTTGCTGGGTACAGGCTAGGTCTGGGTTAGGTTGTTGAGAGAAGAGCCTTGTCACAAAGCATGAGACTGACTCAGATAGTGCTGAGATGTGAGTCCTTAGCATGGAGCTGGGAAGATTCAGGTGGGCAGTGCCTTCTGCCCCAGAGGTCCCAGAATACATACAGGCATTGTCTGCTGGTGTTAGGAATGTGTAAGCGTTCAGCTAACTAACGTCTTGATCCGCATCCTGCTGTTGGTTGTTCCACTTTTCAAACTGACCAGACACCATAGAACCCACATTGTACCTCATGGTCAACTTCATACCAGTCAACTAGTTTTCTTTCTGGCAGTATGTCTTTCTTGACACCAGAGTTCACATTGTATATGTTCACATGTTCTTTGGCCAAAAATTTTGTTGGGTTCACCCTTCCTTCCTCTCAGCATTATGTACATTCCATACCCTTACTGTATATGTATCATGTACCTTACAATATATACATTCTGCATCTCTTACTATATATACATACCTTATCCCTTACTACATATACATTCCTTATCTCTTACTACATATAGATTCCTTATTCCTTACTATATACACATTCCACATCTTTACTATATACACATTCCACATCCTTATTATATATACATTCTACATCCTTACTACATACACATTCTACATCCTTACTATATATACATTCTACATCCTTACTATATATACATTCTACATTCTTACTATATATACATTTCACATCCTTACTATATACACATTCCACATCCTTACTATATATACATTCTACATCCTTACTACATACACATTCCACATTCTTACTATATATACATCCCACATCCCTTTCTATCTTGTAATGACTTAACACTGAAGCATTTGTCATCACAGAGTTTCCCTGACCCTTCAGCATCAGCTGCCCACAGTGGTACTTAGATTGATGCTAGATGGCTAGCTGATTCCTTCTCTCCCCTACCCTTCCTGTTTTCCCTGTATACTGGAATACCTCCCAGATTAATTTCTTTCATTGACCCCTTGTCATAGAGGAATTTAGGTAAACCAGACTTTCACCAAATCCTCAATTCAGTCTCTTTGAGGGTAAAAATAAAGCAAGGAGAGGGTGTTTACTAGACAAACTGGCAACAATAGGTATAAGGAGAAAAGGGCAAAGGATGTTATAATACATGATGAAAATGGTTTTTCTTAGGACTATTAAAAGTTGTAAATCTCAGCCAACAGTCAAGGTAAGCATAACATAGAAAGTAGATCTGTCAGTCACTATAGAGTGATTCTACTGAGAGGACTATAATACATCCTAATTTCCTAATCAGCCCAGACAATCTTGTAGTTTGTATACTGGAAAGAGGTTGGCTGAAGTCTGACTTTACATATTTAGCTTGCCTGTCACTATCATGGACTGACATTATATGAGCCAGGACTCTTTTCTATAAAGCCAATAACCTGGAAACTCTCAAGGAAGATCCAAATGAGTGCTCTCCTTGTTATATGAAAGACTTCCTCTCCCACAGATTCCAGGTAATGCTGAACCACTGGGTACATGGTAGTTCCTGATCTACCAAGCAAACAAATAAAGGCTTGCTCCTGATACATATGTCTTATCTGGTGGATTGACCAAGCCATCTGTTATCAAGCAATGTCTTGCTGGCAACTTTCAGACTGTTCTCCTCATGATGCAAAGTGTGGTGCCATCAGAGGAAGTAAGTAATCCTGGTGTACAATAGCATGGACAAAATGCTTCAACTCCAGAACAACATTGCAGATATCAGAACTACTTGTGGTTTTGGCTCACTTTGACCATGAGAAAGCACTTTTTTTGGTTGCCTTATATCCAGTAATAGACTCATCTCCAGCCTTCCTGGACGGCACATTAAGTACATGAGTAGCAGAGAAGGTCAGCAGGTCTAAAAGATCACCATGAAATCAGTGCCATTTCACTAAATTCTTCAGAAGAGTCACATGTCAGGATTAGTTGAGTTGGGGACCCTTGACTGACTGGCTTGAGATCAGAACTGGTAATTCACAGCTGCCTCCCTCCAACAGATTTCCTGAACAAGGAAAGTCAGGAGCTAGGACTTTGCCTACCCATCCTCAGCTTCCCATTTCCGGGATGGGTCCTTCTTTTGCTCCCTGGCCTGCATGTAAGGCCTGGAGTCTTAATTACTTAGCTGTGAGTTTCTGTGGTCAGTACTATCTTGCTATCCAAAAATACAGACATCATTCTGATGGTAGTGCAGGAATTCTCTGACAGCAATGGTCGAAGAAATGCATAAGTTTTATGTTCACACAAGGTTTGCATAAGTAAAAACGTATTAGTAAAAATATCCCAGTATCTTAAATATTAAGAGGAAGATGACTAGTTGGCTAAATAAATTCTTATGTAGAATATATATATATATATATATATATATATATTTCAAATTGTTTGAGAAAATTGAGCAGTCTGTTGAACATGTGTTAGGTCCAGGGTCCAGATTTTATTTGTTGGTTTTGTTTATTTGTTTGTTTGTTTGGTGTGTGTGTGTGTGTGTGTGTGTGTGTGTATGCATGTACTGGGGACCAAACTTGTGTGTGCTAGGGTGTCCTCACCCATGGAGAGAAACCTGCTCCCAATTCTCATTCTTATTTCTATTGTTTTTGCTTTTAGGAAAACTAACAATATATATGAATTGGAGAAAAACTGGGGCTATTTTGTGTGTGTGACTTCTGCTTAAGAAGTGCAGTGGAGGGAAGCTTGGGGAGGGTTAGAGGGTGGTGCATCTGTGCTGGGTGTCCAATGACTCTGCTGAGGCTCCCTCCTCACTCTTGAAAATGCAGACTTAATGGGCCTTGATATGGACCCACAGGGATTTTTAAAGAATATGAGTGGCATGATCAATATGGTGAATGGCATCTCTCCAAAGGGGGTTTCTTACCATGATTTCTTTGTCATTCACACATATTATAGGACAGAATAGGTTAAATCATATGAGATCAGGTCTGGCTGTTTTTATATATAAAAAAAAAATATATATATACATATATATACTTCACTTTTATGTAATTCTACTTAGTAAATTCTAAGTTAAGCAACTAGAGTCAGCTAGAAACTTCTAGGCTGACTCCTGTCATCTGGATTATCAGCTGGCACCCAGGGGAGGGATCTCCAGTGTGACCACCCTCCCTTTGCTTGGTAGAGCCAGCTTGAAGAGAACTTCAGAGGACTCCTGCCAAGTTAGCTCCAGTTTCCAAGTCATCAAGGGGACTCAAGGCCAGCTGGTGCTTTCTGTGTACAACTTCCTAGGTGGGCAGCTGGCCTGTCAAAGGATGGTTGGTACCCTGTGGGATCCTCCAGAGTGTCACCAACCAGAAGCAGATGGCCTTTCATGACTCCAGGATGACCTACATGCCATCTTATAGCTGTGTGAGAAAGTAAGGAAAAATTGGCTAGAACGAGGGAAGAGTGAAGAAGAAAAGGCATGGGGGAGACATGGAAGTCAAACTTGGAAATGAAGATACTTTTCAGGTGGATGCCTGCATGAAACTCTTGTATAGGGAATGAGGGTAGCTAAACTCCCCACATCCCAAACAGAAAATAATCTATTCAAAGACTTATCTGGACATGAATCTCCCCTCTCTCTCTCTCTCTCTCCCTCTCCCTCTCCCTCTCCCATCAGTGAAGACGTCTCATTGTTGATGGAAAAAAAAAAGACAAACAACACCCCTTTCAACACACAAAATTAGTATGTCTGCTAATAAAGACATTTTCTTCTTATATTTTATTTTGTTTTATTTATTTTATTTTTCTGAGAGTATCTGGTAGACATGGCCTGATTCAATATTTTAATGTAATAACCTGGGAATTAGATTTCAGAAAAAACATAAACGAGATTGATGGAAACACTGTCTCTGCCCAGGATCCAAGCCGGCTGTGGGGGAGTACCATTACCTGTTTCTTCACTTGAGAAGAGATTCATTTCTGCTTTCTCTCAGTGCAGCAGAGGGAAGGCTGAGGTTTTGCTTGAGAAAACACTCTTATTATCAGCCCCTATTTTTAGAACTTTTAGATGGCTGGCTTATTGATGTGAGTTTATAATTTAGGCTTCCATCCTTCAGAAATGAAACTTCCCTTTGCAATTTCTTATGTATTTTTAGCACAGAAGAACCTTGTCCCTGCACTTTAGACTAGAACCTTGGCCCTGGACTTCCCAGTGTCAGTACTGTAATGGGTATACTCTGGTTATATTTAGATTTCTATATGTGGCATTTAATCACAACAGCAGACTAGATGATGCTAGATCAAAGGCTGTTTCTTCCCCAAGACAGGCCTCCATCACAGAATTTTTAGTTAGTGGCCAAGGCCTTTTACTCTCTTTCACGTTTGCCACTGACCATGATGACAGTAGAGAACCAACACTTTCCCCAAGATTAATCAAGTGCAGATTCACCCATCATCCAGGGTCTTGGGACTGCAAACATCAGTGGGCTCAGTCTTAAATCTTTTCCCCACCCGGGCAGCTCTTCCTACTTCCTTTCTCTACCAACTCATATATTCAAGGATCCTCACCATGGGTACATAGGGAGCATAAACCAAGTCACTACTGTTTATTTTGTTGATGAACCTTAAATATTATCTTAAAATGATTCATATTCATTGGTGAAAAAGAAAATAAAAACAGGATACAAGGATTGCAAGGGTGAATAAATGATTCATTGTTGATGTAACCAGATATTTATTTATTTGGAACTGTTCTGTGCTATCGCATTCGTGGCCCTCCACAGACTCTGTCTCTGTTTGTGCCATGCTTATTTACCAAATTAGTGTTTTGTCAGGCGTTGTGCAAGCAGAGGCTTGGCATGGGCTTGTCTATGGGCCTGTTGGAAACTTGCCAAGTTCTCTATCCTTTAGTTCCTGATGCTCTAGCATTGTGAGCCTGATTCCTGGGGACACTGCCTCTCAAGGACTAGCTGATTTCCCCTGAGATGAAGTACTTCCCATTAAGTGTGACTTTGGTATACAAACCGAATGGTCCAAAGCCCATACCCCAGTGTTCTCCTTTATAACACTCCTAACTCCAAGCCAATGCTGTCCTGAACTGTAAGTGCCATGTACCAGCCTTATCATTATCTAAATTCTCTAACCATAAGCTTACTTTGTACCTACTCTGCCTCAATCCATTTCCAGGAAATTATAGTAAGGGTTCCAGGTCATTGTAATGGTTTATCTTTGCTATAAAGATGACTGGACTTAGAAACCCACTAGGAGACATATCTATAGGCATGTGTATGAGGGTTAACTGAAGAGGAATTTAGCCAGAATATGACTGTCACCATCCTATGACCTGAGAGACCAGACTTAATAAAAGAGGGAAAGAGAGCCGGGCGTGGTGGCGCACGCCTTTGATCTCAGCACTCTGGAGGCAGAGGCAGGCGGATTTCTGAGTTCGAGGCCAGCCTGGTCTACAGAGTGAGTTCCAGGACAGCCAGGGCTATACAGAGAAACCCTGTCTCAAAAAAACAAAAACATACAAACAAACAAAAAAAAAAAAAAGAGGGAAAGGGAAAGTCAGAGAGTGTTAGCATTCTACAATTGTTGCTTCCGGATTCATTGAGACCTGAGAATTCCAGCAGCATGTGCCAGCTCTATTCTGCCTCTCATTTATGGGACCTTCAAATGAGAGTCAAAGTAAATCCTTTTTATATAAAGTTGCTTCCACCAAGAATGATGTCATGGCAAAGAAAAGAGTAACTATATAGCTATGCTCTCTACTGTTCCTGCCGCTTTCAGATTGTCTGCTGCTTCTTCACGTGGTTCTGTATCCACACAACTTCAAAGGTTTCCTGTTCATCAGCCTCTTTGGTCATTTCCTGCCTGAGTGTCCAAGGCTATCAGAGCCAACTCTCAGAGAGTTTTAGAACAGGATTCTTATCACACATCCTCCATAAAGCCAGCTCCCCCACATAAAGCAGTTTAGGTGACACTACTGCCTGAAGAGTCGAGAAGCTATCAAAGTGTTCTGAATGTCACTGCACAGGTAACCTCAGCTCTAGCCCATGGGATAGAGCTGCAGTACAGATCCTGCCTTCCCATGGAATGCTGACCAAAATATCACCGTTTGCTTAAAACCCTTGAGCTTTGAAGTGGTTTTCCATGTAGCAGCAGATCCCTGAAACAATGTCATACTGAGGAATTGCCTTTTGGTTAATCAGAGTACATCTCTCCCTCCCACCAATCTAGGAAAGAAAAGTAGCTAAATTCAGTGATTCAACTCTGTTAATTCTAGTGTCTGCTAAGGGGCCAAGTCCCACACAGTTAAATGTTTGTTTATGGCAAGCCTTCAGAAACCTCTTACTCTACACAGTAAAGCCAAGAAAATAAATTTAGGACTCATACAGGTTGTTACCTACAGTTGTAGAGATAAGTAATCAGAAAACAGTTGTATACTATCAGTTTAACAAAGTAGTGATGTGGATCCATAACTTCTCTAGGCACAGATTCTTGGTTAGATTTGCCACACTGGGCATCAGTTCCCTGCTACTGGTCAGGTCTTAAGTCTAATTATACAACTGTTGGTGGCTTCTAGGACAGTGTGCCACTATCACACTGATAGGTCCACTGTGAACAAGTAATAGTTGCTGAAGGAGACAAAGTCAGTTTTCTTTTTTTTTTTTTAAACTTTTCTTTTATTAGATATTTTCTTTATTTACATTTCAAATGCTATCCCGAAAGTTCCCTATACCCTCCCTGCACCCTGCTCCCCTACCCACCCACTCCCACATCTTGGCCCTGGCGTTCCCCTGTACTGGGCATATAAAGTTTGCAAGACCAAGGGGCCTCTCTTCCCAATGATAGCTGACTAGGTCATCTTCTGCTACATATGCAGCTAGAGACATGAGCTCTGGGGGTACAGGTTAGTTCATATTGTTGTTCCACCTATAGGGTTGCAGACCGCTTCAGCTCCTTGGGTACTTTCTCTAGCTCCTCCATTGGGGCCCTGTGTTCCATCCAATAGATGATTGTGAGCATCCACTTCTATATTTTCCAGGCACTAGAATAGCATCACAAGAGACAGCTATATCAGGGTCTTGTCAGCAAAATCTTGCTGGCATATGCAATAGTGTCTGCGTTTGGTGGCTGATTATGGGATGGATCCCCGGGTGGGGTAGTCTCTGGATGGTCCATCCTTTCATCTTAGCTCCAAACTTTGTTTCTGCAACTCCTTCCATGGGTATTTTGTTCCCTATTCTAAGGAGGAATGAAGTATCCACACGCTGGTCTTCCTTCTTCTTGAGTTTCAAGTGTTTGGCAAATTGTATCTTGGGTATTCTAAGTTTCTGGGCTAATATCCATTTATCAGTGAGTGCATATCAAGTGACTTCTTTTGTGATTGGGTTTCCTCACTAAGGATGATATCCTCCAGATTCATCCATCTGCCCAAGAATTTCATAAATTCATTGTTTTTAATAGCTGAGTAGTTCTCCATTGTGTAAATGTACCACATTTTCTGTATCCATTCCTCTGTTGAGGGACATCTGGGTTCTTTCCAGCTTCTGGCTATTATAAATAAGGCTGCTATGAACATAGTGAAGCATGTGTTCTTATTACCAGTTGGAACATCTTCTGGGTATATGTCCAGGAGAGGTATTACTGGATCTTCCAATAATACTATGTCCAATTTTCTGAGGAACTGCCAGACTGACTTCCAGAGTGGTTGTACCAGCTTGCAATCCCACCAGCAATGGAGGAGTGTTCCTGTAGAGAGCCACATCCTGTGCTCTCCCCAGTAAACAAGTCTATGGCACATGTGCAGAAGGTGAGTGCGTGCCGAGTCACCGCCCATCCCGGGGCGTGGTGAGTGAGCAGCCAATCAGAAGCGTACACGACATGTCAGGGTATATATAGGCAGTGCTTTTTGGGGCTTGGTGTCTTTCCTCTTCATTAAATGTTTGCTGCAGAAGAATTCTGGTGTCCACGTCCGTTCTTGCTGGCGAGGTGATGGTGTGGACTCTTACATGTTCCTCTTTCTCCACATCCTCACCAGCATCTGTTGTCACCTGAATTTTTGATCTTAGTCATTCTGATGTAAAGTCAGTTTTCATAATTTTTTTACATGTACATTTTTATTGGATATTTTATTTATTTCCTTTTTTTTTTTTTGGTTTTTTGAGACAGGGTTTCTCTGTATAGCTCTGGCTGTCCTGGAACTCACTTTGTAGACCAGGCTGGCCTGGAACTCAGAAATCAGCCTGCCTCTGCCTCCCTAGTGCTATTTACATTTTAAATGTTATCCCCATTCCCTGCTTCTCCTCTGTAAGCCCCTACTCCATCTCCACTCCCAGTTTCTGTGAGGGTTCTCCCAAACCTCCCACCCACTTCTGCTTCCTCACCCTGACATTCTCCTACACCGGAGCATCAGGAGCATCGAGCCTTCCCAATACCAAGCATCTCTCCTCCTATTGATGCCCAACAAGGCCATGCTCTGCTACATGTGTGACTGAAGTCATGGGTCACTTCATGTGTACACTTTGGTTGGTGGTTTAGTCCCTGGGATCTCTGGAGGTTCTGGATGGTTGATATTTTTGTTCTTCCTATGGGGTTGCAAATACCTTTAGCTCCTTCAGTCCTTTCTCAATCTCCTTCTTGTCCCCCTGTGCTCAGTCACATGGTTGGCTGTAAGCATATGCGTCTTTATTTGTCAGGATCTGGCAGAGCCTCTCAGAAGACAGCTATATCATGCTCCTGTCGGCAAGCACTTCTTGCCATCTGCCATCTGTTTTGGTGTCTGTACATGAGATGGATCCCTAGGTGGGGGAGTCTCTAGATGGCCTTTCCTTCAGTCTCTGCTCCACACTTTGTCTTTATATTTGCTCCTGTGAGTATTTTGTTTCCTCTTCTAAGAAGGACTGAAGCATCCACACTTTGATATTCCTTCTTTTTGAGGTTTCATGTGGTCTGTGAATTATATCTTGGGTATTTCTAACTTTTGGGCTAATATCACTTATCAGTGAGGACATAACGTGTGTTCTTTTGTGAGTGGGTTACCTCACTCAGGATGATACTTTCCAGTTCCACCCATTTGTCTAAGAATTTCATGAATTCATTGTTTTTAACAGCTGAGTAGTACTCCATTGTGTAAATGTATCAATTCCTCAGTTGAGGGATATCTGGGTTCTTTCCAGCTTCTGGCTATTATAAATAAGGCTGCTATGAACATAGTGGAGCATGTGTCCTTGTAATTTGTTAGAGCATTTTTTGGGTATATGCTCAGGAGTGGTGTAGCTGGGTCCTTAGGTAGTACTATGTCCAATTTTCTCAGGAACCACCAGACTGATTTCCAGAGTGGTTGTACCAGCTTGCAATACCACCCGTAATTCCTCTTTCTCCGCATCCTTGCCAGCAACTGCTGTCATCGGAGTTTTTTATCTTAGCCATTCTGACTGGTGTGAGGTTGTTTTGATTTGCATTTCCCTGATTACTAAGGATGTTGAACATTTCTTTAGGTTTTTCTGGCCATTCGAGTTTCCTCAGTTGAGAATTCTTTGTTTAGTTCTGCACTCCACTTTTAATAGGGTTATTTGGTTCTCTGGAGTGTGCCTTCTTGAGTTCTTTGTATATATTGGATATTAGCCCTCTATTATATGTTTGGTAAAGATCTTTTTCCAATCTGTTGATTGCCATTTTGTCCTATTGACAGTGTCCTTTGCCTTATAGAAGCTATTCAATTTTATGAGGTCTCATTTGTTGATTCTTGACCTTAGAGTATAAGCCATTGGTGTTCTGTTCATTAAATTTTCCTGTGCCCAAGTTTTCAAGGATCTTCCCCACTTTCTCTTCTATTTCAGTGTATCTGGTTTTATGTGGAGGTCCTTGATTGCTTTTGGAAAGAGTCATTTTCACTATATTAATCCCACCAATCCATGAGCATGGGCAATCTTTCCATTTTCTGAGATCTTCAATTTCTTTCTTCAAAGACACGAAGTCGATTTTATTTGATATTACAATGATTTCTTTTTTTCTTGGGATCATTTGCTTGGAATTTTTTTTCCAGTCTTTGTCTCAGAAGCAGTGCCTGTCTTTGTCACTGAGGTGCATTTCCTGTATGCAGCAAAATGCTTGGTCCTGTTTATGTATTCAGTGTGTTAGCCTCTGTCTTTTTATTGGTGAATTGAGTTCATTGATGTTAATAGAGATTAAGAACCAATGACTGTTGCTTCCTGTTATTTTTGTTGTTACATGTGGAATTATGCTCGTGTGGCGATCTTCTTTTGTGCTTGTTCAAAGAAGATTACTTTCTTGCTCTTTTTAGGGTGTAGCTTCCCTCCTTGGGATGGAGTTTTCCATCTATTTTCCTTTTTAGGGCTGGATTTGTGGAAAGATGTTGTGTAAGTTTGGTTTTGTCATGGAATATCTTGGTTTCTGCATCTATGGTAGTTGAGAGTTTTGCTGGGTATAGTAGCTGGCATTTATGTTCTCTTAGTGTCTGTATGACATCTGCCCAGGATCTTATGGCTTTCATAGTCTCTGGTGAGAAGTCTGCTGTAATTCTGATAAGTCTGCCTTTATATGTTACTTGACATTTTTCCCTTACTGATTTTAATATTCTTTCTCTCTTTGGTACATTTTATGTTTTGATTATTATGTCATGGGAGGAATTTCTTTTCTGGTCCAGTCCATTTGGTGTTCTGTAGGCTTCTTGTATATTCATGGGTATCTCTTTCTTTAGGTTAGGGATATTTTCTTCTATAAATTTGTTGAAGATACTTAATGGCCCTTTAAGTTGGGTATCTTCACTGTTTTATATAGCTATTATTCTTAAGTTTGATCTTTTCCTTGTGTCCTGGATTTCCTGGATGTTTTGGGTTAGGAGCCTTTTACATTTTCTTTGACTGTTGTGTCATGTGTTCTATGGTATCTTCTGCACCCGAGATTCTCTCTTCTATTTTGTGTATTCTTTTGGTGATGAAAGAAAGAAAGAAAGTGATAGGACTAATAAAATTGTTACTACAGCCACAGTGTCTGTCTGAGGGTCTCATCAGCAGAAGACAGTTCTGAGGCTTCTAGGAAGACATCTCACAGGTTGCCAAGAGGCCCTTGTTATTTGTGCTGAGGATTATTGTCATTAAAGAAGTTTCAGCAGAGTTGTGATTCAGACTAAAGTTCTGATTCTGCCCAGATTCTGAGTGCTCCGCAGGCAAAAACAGCCAGAGTACATGCAGTGGGATATTTTATATTTGTTCATGTTGAATATGGGGAAATTAGGATCAAATCCAGATATATTTCTTAAGTAACAGCAGCTCTCACTTAATTTCATTTTATTTGGAATGGTTTCAATCATTAAAACTAAACCTTTTGTTACATTCAGTAATTAGAAACACTTTATAATCTCTAATAACTGTGAAACTAACCACAAAGAGAGTACCCTAGCCGGACAGAAAACATGGAATTCTTAAATGGGTCTGTGGCCACACTTTGCGTCTACTTCATAGACACTCTGCCTACATGGTTTCAGTTTAATCCCAAAGTAAATATATCCTGCCATTCTACTATGATAAAAATGACTGGGCTGGAATGTTGGCTCAGTAGTTCAGAGCATTTTCTACACTTGAAAAAAGGGTTTTTGTTTTTTTTTTTCATTGTTCAATATTTATTTATTTATTTATTGGATACTGTGTTTATTTACATTTCAAATGTTATCCTCTTTCCTGCTTTCCCTCCTTCCGGAAACTCCCTATCCGATCTCCCCTTCCTCTGCTTCTATGAGGGTGTTTCTCTACCCACCCACCTCCTCCTGCCTCCCCGCCCTCTGTCCCCTACACTGGGGCGTCTATGGAATCTCTTGAAGAGGATCTTGGTTCAGTTCCCAGCAGCCACACGTGGCCCCTGACAATTACCTGTGACCTCAGGTCCAGGAGATTTGATGCCCTCTTCTGGGTTCATAAGACACCTGGTTCTCTCTCTCTCTCTCTCTCTCTCTCTCTCTCTCTCTCTCTTTCTCTCTCTCTCCCCCACTCACACACATACACAGATCCACACACACTACACACACAGATCCACACCACACAACCACACACACACACACACACACACACACACACACGAGAGAGAGTTATAGTGATACTTATGCCTGAGCCTGAGCCTGAGCCTGAGCCTGATTCAGGGAGCATCCGCAGACATAGCATTGTATATCACATAGGCATTTGTATATTTAGAGGGCTAGATAAATACTGCTGCAGCCCTTCCAGGGGAACTCTGTGATAATTTGGTAGTGGAGGATGTGTTAGACACTTCCTGTCACACTATCATTGCTGGTATTTTTATTTTTACAAGGAAGATTCAATTTCAATATTTTAATCTCCACTTTGATTACAAGAGACTAAATAGTTCTGACATTTTTATGTACCATTTTGATTTTTACTTATGAATTGATTATTCATAACATTTAAAAATCTTTTAATTTGTATATACTAATATGTAATCAGAAAACCACATCTGATTGGCTACTCATTTTATAAATGATGGAGGTCTTTTCTGGAAGAATCTTATACTGACTCGACCCAAAATCAAAAGTGTATGTCATATGCCTTGGGAAATATACATTTTGCCTTGGTAGAAACCCAAAATACTTCAGATTCTACAGTCTAACCTTCTTCAATCTAGGAAGGAAAGGAAACACAGTTTTTTTCCCCCAATTTTTATTAGATATTTTCTTCATTTACATTTCAAGTGTTATCCAGAAAGTTTCCTATACCCTCCCCCCTCCCGGCCCTGCTCCCCTACCCACCCACTCCCACATCTTGGCCCTGGAGTTCCCCTGTACTGGGGCATATAAAGTCTGCATGACGAAGGGGTCTCTCTTCCCAATGATGGCCAACTAGGCCATCTTCTTCTATATATGCAGCTAGAGACATGAGCTCAGGGGGTACTAGTTAGTTCATGTTATTCTTCCACCTATAGGGTTGAAGACCCCTTTAGCTCCTTGGGTACTTTTCTCTAGCTCCTTCCTTGGGAGTCCTGTGTTCCATGTAATAGCTGACTGTGAGCATCCACTTCCTTGTTTGCCAGGCACTGGTATAGTTTCCCACGAGACACACAGTTTTTAAGATGAAAATTGTTATGCTGTTGCAACAAGAACGCCGAGCTGGGCTCTGCCGTCCTGCTTGGCTCGGCTGTCCTGATTCACTGGCACTTTTCACTTATTCTCTACTTCCCCTCAAGTGTCTTTTCTCCCGGAAAAATTGTTTGTTTTGTTTTTGGTTTTTGGTTAAAATAGTTATATTGAAAGACAAAAGTCAGAAGTACATTCATTACCAGAAATTTGGTATGAACTTAAAACAAAGTGATTCAGATAAATGCATGGACCCGTGATGTCATTAACTTCCAATGCAAGGTAAAGTGTTAGAATATGTAGAGTTTGAATATGTCACAAACATCAAGAATCCATGCTTTCAGACCATGGAAAACTTTTCTCAGGATTCAGCTTTAGTCTACACATGAAACAGTATTAAGGTCTGTGTATCATTCTCTAAAGCTTGGAAGTTTCAGACATAGAAAATTTCTAAAAAAGAAAGCCTTGATGTGGTCTTAGAAATATGATTGACACCGGAGGCACCTGCTGATAACCTGCTGCTCTGGGCTGCTTGGTCACCTTTTGGTGTCTGAGTCTTTGGTTACAGTTTGAGGAGGCCTTTCTCATTGGATGTGAAGTGTGTGGTGACAAACACTCATTTTGTTTCTAAGTTGCAGTGGCAGTAGGGACCAGCAAGAGGCTATCTTGAGAGAAAATGCTGAACAGTTTTCTTCTTTTAGCTGTCCCTTGATCCATCGCCCTCTTTAACTTCATGGTGGCTTTCAGGGACCCCAATCTCTGACCAGCAGAGAATGGGAATAACGACACACTCACACCAAGGAAGGTTCTTCATTAACAGATCTCTCGCAGCAATCTCTGCTTCCTTTATTCTTGCAGTAACAGCCTCTCCCTCCACAATCTCCTGCAGTGAACTCCTTTTTCCCCAATCACCCTCAAGGCAGTTCAATATATACCCAGCCCTCTTACATCATCTCACTCCACTCATTGCTCTCCAATCAGCATCATCCCGCCCTTAGCACGAGTTGCACGCGCAGGCAGGACAACAGATCATTGGCTAACACTATGGTAAGGCTATATGATGTTTCAGATCATGCGGTAGGTGTGGATGACTCAGCTTGCTGTTTTCAGGAGTTTTAGTAAGCAGGATGGGGTTACGAGGCTTAGCACTAAGCTGGGCGCCATCTTAGCTCAGTGGTTATGTCGGCTACCCACAGTGGCTGTTTTCAGCTTTGCGTCTGCAGAATGAACAAGACCTCGCTGGTGACCAGTAGTCACCTTCCATGCTATGTGAACAAGGGCCGATTGCATATTTGAACATTCCTCACCTGGAACATTTGCTTTAGATTTTAATCCTACAGCTTGAAGTGGTTGTTGTGGGTACTTTGCAAAAGTGAATTTAATTCAGATTGTCCATCAAATGAACATTGAAGTTCTAAAAGAAATTATGTTTGCTGTAAGGCATCATGAAGGCAGGCGTTCTTCTCTGGGGCTGACTCTTTTGTACCCCCCAGGAGGCAGAACTCAGCAATAGCACCAATGCTGATCTTGTTTTCTGGTGGAATCATGGAACAGCCCTTGTCACAAGGCACCCATTTAACCTGTATACCCTAAACAATCGAGACCTTTAATTGGAAGTTGATAATTTTACAATTCACAGATGAGTTTATTTAAATCTCATTGTTTTTTCTTTAACTAAAATTTCATTTGTTACAGCTAGATGTCTGTCTTTCAGTATAATGTAGTATGTTTTTACTTCTCTCCTTACATTTTCTTGTTTCTGCTTTTTAAATATTTTAAAAATTTATTCATTTATTTTATTATATGAGTACACTGTATCTCTCTTTAGATACCAGAAGAGAGCATTGAATTCCATTACAGATGGTTGGTGCTAGGAATTGAACTCATGACATTTGGAAGATTAGTCGGTGAGCCATCTCTCTAGACCCCTTGTTTCTGCACCTTAGTTTATTTTTGTAGAAGAGATGGTATCCTTCAGCTTCAATACTTCATTCTTTTCTTCAGACTCCCTAACTGTGAGTTCTGGGCATTGTCAAGCAACTTTCTGAAAAGCTCTTCTCAGCCAAGTAGGAGCTCCTCCCAGGACCGAGCTTTAGACTTCTCTCCCCCATATTTTGTGTGATGATTTCTCATCAGGGGGCCTCAGAACTTGGTTTTACAGGTTCACTTGCATAGTAGATGCTTTGGGCCACACTCCCTGGATTCTGCTTTGTAAATGAAATTATTTCTTATAGCATCTCTAAGGCTGTCAAGCAGCTTTCCAATTTTGGACTCTGAAAATTACAGTTGGTACCTGAAGAAAGCATAAAACAGAGCTTGAAAGACAGTAGCTTTAGGAATCAAATGGCTAGAAGATGATATTAGGTTATATTAAACTATATTAGGTTAGGTTAGACTTTATTAGGTACAGATTAAGAAAAGAAACACGGGATTTTGCTTTGTAACTTCAATCAGCTATTACACATGGCCATCAGCACTGGCCCTCTTTCCAGTTGTGAGTGTTGCCTGCTAGCTCTGTGACAGGACATTGCCTTCATCAGTAAATACTTGTTAATTCACCCAGCTCCACATTTCCAAGTGTGTCTCCCCTGCCATTAAGGTTTGCAGAATGATCTCTTAGGAAGAAGGGTCACAATGGTTGCTAAAGTGAACAAATTATCCCATAAGCCACTAGCTTGTAATGGCTATTCCTACTACCAGTTTTTAGTTGTCATGAAGTGTACATTCCATGTTTATTAAGCACAGTCCACCTATTAATCTACCCCCCAAAATGCTGGGAGATTGGGGAATATTATTATTTACAGTTTACATATAGGGAAACTGAGGCTTATCAAAATGAATAAGTTACTGGCCTAAAGGGCTACACTCAGTAGATGTAGAACTTAAGTTTAGATTAGACTAACTTATACAGTATCTGCTCTGTTGTTAAGCTACTATGGTCATCACCATGCTAAGAATTTAGCCTCACCAAACTTAATAGTTGGTGGACAGTGTCTCTACCCCTGCTTGGTAAATGGGAGGCCTGAGGCTGATGTATTCTGGTGTTGGTTTTCTTCTGCACTAAAGTCTGGGGACTTCTAGCTATACTCCCCCATGGCAGAAAGAGAGCAGAGTGGGGCACAGATTGTCACAGAATTCCCATCTCCACGACCTTCCTGCTTCTCAATAGTTCAATCTCCAAATACCTACCGCTGCACTGACAGGTAGATACCAGCATGTGAGATCTGATAGGGAAAGATTCTGCTGCGGCAGGTTGGCTTCTTCTCCAAAGCCAGCGGGACCTCTGACTTCAGTCTGCTCTGTGGGGACCTCTGACTTCAGTCTGCTCTGTGTAATATGGCATCATCATTGCTTCTGACTGAAAGCAAGTGACAGCTTGGAAGGGGCCCACACAAAGGCAAAACTCATTAGGGGTCATATCAAATTAATTTTGCTTCCTTTGGGAATCCAGTTTAGAGTGGATGTATGTAGAAGGTTACAGAAATTAACCTTTCTCTTGGATCTTAAGCCTGGTATTTAACACTAGAATTGCCCGAGGAACATTAACCAAGTGGCCTTATTCCCACAGAGTCTGATTTTTTTGAGTCAAGATAGGACCTGGCCATCACATTTTACAAAATGTCTTCCTGATATAGCCGGGGAAGCTGGACTACTCTTGGGAAGGTTTATAATTACAGCCACTTAAGAGGTTTGAAGCAACCGGGGAGAGTTATTGGTTAAATTCAAGGCAAGCCAGGGTGACTTAGTGAACTGCCCCCTTTCAAAACAAAAAGTTAAAAATAGTTGAAAATGTGGCTATGTAATGGAGTACTTGCTAGTTTATGAGGTCCTGGTTTTAATCCCTAATATTGAAGACAGAAACTAGGGCTGGAGAGATGCCTCAGCAGTTAAGAGCACTGGTTGCTCTTCCAGAGGTTCTGAGTTCAATTCCTAGCAACAACATGCTGGCTCACAACCATTTATATGAATAGAATAGAATCTGATGCCCTCTTCTGGCATGCAGGTGTGCATGCAGATAGAGTACTCATATACATAAAATAAACTAATAAAATAAATCTTTAAAAATAGAAAACAGAAACTAAATATCAACCACAGATGAATCTAGCCAGGTTGGGGAGCACTGATCTATTGCAACTGCTTTATTTTACAGACATGAGAGGACTCAAGGCCCTGGTAAATTATTTCTTTTTGATATCCACATCAAGAGGACACCACCTTGTTTTCCTAAATATGACATGCATTCTGAAAACTTAGAAAAAAATATATTCCCCGCTGCCCACCAGTCACTATCCTAGAACTCACTCTATAGATAAGGCTGGCCTTAAACTCAGAGATCCTTCTGTCTCTCTCTCCCATGTGCTGAGATTAAAGGCATGCACTGCCATTACCTGGCAAGAAAAAGATATTTGTAGGATTTGCCATGAAATCCCCCAAGAATAACAAATCTCTAAATTGTAGGCAGATTTAGCCAAAGCCAATGCAAGTCCTTCTGTAGTGTAGACAGCTTAGTACGGACATGATTCCCAAACTCTGCTGTCCCCAGGTTCCAGAGAGGGAAAATGTAAGTATGTAAAACACATTTGTAAAGTAGATAGCAAAATAATCTCTGCCATTTGGGAGAAACAACTTCCTCCCTGTGATTTAAGCTGTATAGAGTTTGATGCTCTTGTTAGAGGTTATATTGTATGACATGGATGGAACTGTGTCATAAATTACAGGGCTGTGTCATTTAGAAAGGTGGGCAGATGTGTGTTTGCAGTGGAATATCCTAAATCTGCAAGTGATGCCCACTGAGGACTAATGGATTCTGATCTCTGAACTGATGATTGGTGGGTAAGAACTTTCTCTGCTTTTGCCCATGTCTCCTTATTCTCCTCAGAGACCTGCGCAGCCTGTGCTGCCATGGAACCTGTCACTTAACACAAATGCTTTCTGAGTTTGGAAGAAAAAGCCACAGGTTCCCGAGACACCACATTCTACTGCTGTTACTAGAGTGTAAGAAGCTCTTATCCTGTTTGCATCTGTATCCTGACCATGAGGCTTGCCTGGCTTGATGTCATTCTGGAGCAATCTGGCAAAGTAGGCCCTTTGTCTGGCCACTGAGGTCTCCCCATGTTGTGCCTAAGATGATGGAATCCTTTTGGAGTGCAACACAAAGATGATAGAGGTCCTGCAAGAGAGGACTAGCTTTGTATGCTTGTTGATCCTTTAGCAGGCTGTTACCAGTAGTGGTCCTGAGCTAGACAAGTGACCTCAGAGGCATTCCAGATTGTGACAGTGGAAGTGGTTGTCCTCAAAATTACCCACAGCAAGCTCAGGAACATGAACACAGCTGCAAGAGTTTAATCTAAAGCCAGAATGAGTGTGTTACCTATTTCAGACTGCAAATTCTTACAGTTAAACTGAAATATGTTTGCAATTTCCACAGAGTCCTAAATATACAATTAAACAGCAGGTAATCATGACAATCACTGTGAAAGTGGTGTGAGTCCCCAGGAGCCTTCAGGCCATAGTAATTATGCTCCTGCTGTTTATTCAGGGATTTTTTCCCCATATGGCAATTTTCTCTCCTCTTCATTAAAATAGTTACCAGTCACTGAGAAATGCAGCCTCATCTGGAGAGATGCATGAGTCAGAGAGGAAGCCATTTATATAACCAACTCTCTGGCCTGGTGCAGGGCAGTGGAACGGCAAGGCTGAGAGCAGTCTCTCAGAAGATGGGCAGTGGTGCAACCTCTGCAGGATTTTGCCTTAACCACCATGCTATGCTCCCGCCCTGGATTACCAAGCAAAAACACAGACTTTCCAGAGTGTTATTTCTGTTCTTCTTCATTCAGGTGGCTGCAGATGTATTTGTCATGGAAAAGGCAATTTTATTCAGATCTGTTCATATGATAAGATGGATCACTCATAAGTGGATGATTAATAAAATTAGCAAGAAAACCGTATGCTGGTAAATTGGCTCAACAGTTAAAGGCACATGCTTCCAATCCTGTTAATGACCTGAATTCAGTCCCTTTGACTCACATGATGGAAAGAGAGAACCAATTTCAAGTTTTCCTCTGACCTCTGTGATATGTAACCATTTCTTTCTCTCTCTCTCTGTCTTTCTCTCACACAAATCTCTCTCACTTATACAAAATAATTAACTATAATAAAAATTAAATTAAATGCATGCTATCCACTTAGTGCAGTGTTTATATAATGAAGGCTTGATAAAATTGAGTCATAACTGATATGACATTGCAATAGGACAGTATTAATGACAATTACTTCTTCCTCCTCCCCTTCCTCCTCCTCCTCTCTTTCTTCTCCTGTTTCAGGATCTGTGTCATCAATATTTAACATATTTTTAACATTCCAAACTATCTTACTGTATCATTTGATAGGCCATCATAAGACAAAGGAAATATAGTGGACTGGCCACCATAGAACCAGGGGAGAGATTAACAGGCAGTAGAATTCAGTTTAGACCAGAGTAGAAAAAAACAGGTTTATTGAAAAGTGTGGGTATCCCTTGTCTTCTTGGGATGGTGGTGGCCACAGGCCCATGAGGGTGAAAGGAGCAGAAGCAGGGGGCAGGGTTTAGATGGCCATGAGTTTGACAGGACTTCTGGAGAGAGCTTCAGTAAGATGGCTCTATTTTTTTTTTTTCTGGGAGTAGGGTATATAAGAGCTTTAAGGGGCATGGTTGGAAAGATGTGATTGCTCATAACACATTATCAAGTTATCATATGGATGGGTTGATTTTTTTTATAACAGCACCTAATTATCATATGGGCAGGCAGCTAGATCCGGACTTATGTACTGAGTCATGTAGCATTTGGAAAAAGCTCTGCTTAGGGTCATACTTCAAACAAGGTCAGGCATCTGTGCTCAAAGACACTCTCCAACCAACATCAGGTAGAGAATGGGAAGCCTTGTTGAGAAAGTGGGTCCTCTATTTTGTGCATAGGTTGGAGACCTATGCAGACATGTAGACTGTGACCTTAATAACAGGGTTCTCCAACAGAGAAGGCTACAAGGCGTGATGGGGGCAGAAACAAGAATAGTATCTGTAACATTACTAATGTTGCATGATCTGTCATCTCTTACAGCCTAGGCTGTGTTGTAACCTAGATTTCATCTTCTCAGCTTCCTGCAATGGCCTCTCAGGGCCACCTTGAAAGGATCTGACAGTTGTTACTCCAAGAGTCTTTCTGGATCCTTGATATAAATCCAATAACCCCAATGCTTATTGCATTTTTCACCCTGCACAACCAGTACCATGTGGACAATGCAGATAAGTTCTGCTGCCAGTTCCAGATGTCCTTCTTAGACCGCAGCTACAATGGCCTCTGTGTGCTTTTAAGGCTGAATCCGAGAAAACACTTCCCTGGGTAGGAATTTTGTAGCAAGAACCTCTTCAGATTTCTCCTTTCAAATAAATTTACATTTTCACAAGGCCAAACCTTGATGTGTGGTCTTGCTCTCAGAGCCTTTCCTATTGACCTAGAATAAAGCATGAACTTTCTCTTTAATGCTTTTAATGAATTGAATCCGAGAAAACACTTCTCCGGGTAGGTATTTTGTAGCAAGAATTTCTTCAGATTTCTCCTTTCAAATAAATTTACATTTTCACAAGGCCAAACCTTGCTGTGTGGTCTTGCTCTCAGAGCCTTTCCTATTGACCTAGAATAAAGCATGAACTTTCTCTTTAAGGCTTTTAATGAATGCTCTAGCTTCTTCACCTTACTTGCCTGGAATTTTAAACTGGCTCACACTCCTTTCTTTGTCAAACTTCATTTTTTTCCATCTGCTTATTCTCATCTTAGACCTGAGTAAGAGCAGTGAGCAGTATAGTAAGCCCCGTGCTGCCAAGTCCCTGCCCCCATATGCAGATGTGTATATACATTCCTATTTAGGAATACATATACTCTTAAATGTAACTTACCCAGTCTGGATAGAGTTACTTGTATGTTTGTTTCCAGGGCTGGTCATTTGGTACTAGATAACCAATCAGAATGCTCCTTCTAGGAGAAGACTGTTTTTCCTGCTCTCAGAATTCCTTAGTTCCCTGTAGTTCGTCCTGTAGGATGGAGGACTTCTGGGCTTTCCCCTTCCCACTTTGAGATGTCTGTTGGTGTGTCCTTGCACAGCTCATGTTTAGTCTGTCATGTCAGTGGGACTTTATGGGTATAGCTTTGATACACAGTTTCACAAAAAACTTCCTGAACTTCTGGCTTTTAGAATCTTTAGACCACTAAATCTATAATGTTCCCTGAACAATAGTTATGTGAGTCCATTGAGATTAAGCTCCACAACTCGCCATCTTGATTGTGGTTTTCTGTAATGGTTGTCATCTATTGCAAAGAGACGTTTCCTTAATGAGAGGTAAGAAATGCACTTATCTGTGAGTTTAAGAATAAATATTTAGAATAGACTTGGGGGTTATGCTGGTTTTGTAAATGGTTGGTGTAGGTTTTAGGTTCTCTTCCAATGTCTGTGATTTTGTCATCTCCATGTATGTGACTAGGTTTCCATTACCAAACGTGATTCTCCTCTTGTTAAGCAGGTCTTAATTCAATTACATGATGTTGTTTACTACCCAGATATACATGTCATTACTTCACCCTTAAGGTTATCATGTCATGCTGGTCATTGTGGTTCATAGGCACCATAGCTGGGGATGATGACCTTTGGTTGCGTCCCTCCTTTTGAAGTTTACATGACACCTTATCATAACAGTGAAAGCTTGTTTTCAGTGGGCAGGCATTCAGGTCAGTTCCAATTTAGGGGCCTCTGGGCTGTGTGTCTGAAGTGCATGATGTCTTTCATGATAGACATTTACCTTCTACAACCAAAGACAGTACTAATAGTCTACAATGTTTATGGAGTTCCTTGGACAGCTCTGATCAACTCAAAAGAAGACTTCTCATGCTTGATGTTGGAGTATTTATTAGGTGGTCTTTGGCTCTCAGAGGAGGCATTGTCAGATTGATGAGAAAATTATATTTGAACTATAAATGCATATTTATACACAGACTTACATGTATTATTGCTCACTATAAAGTAGATTAGTTAAACTGATGCCTTATGACTTATTTTACCTTCTTTCCTTCTCCTTTTGTATTTATATCTCTCCCTCTTTTAATAGACACCTTTTCCTCATTTTCCTTCCACTTTTCCCTTTCTTGTTCCTCAGCCCCACAAAGGTCTCTTTTTGCTTCCCCCATTTAGGTAGTTACCTCAGGCTATGTGCTCGCATCTAAAGATCTGGAACTAGGTCTGAGTTACCCGACTCAATAGGATCTTTTCTAGTCCTATCCATTTACCTGCAAAATTGCTGATTTAATTTTTCTTTAGAGTTGAATAATATTGTATAGTGAGTACATACTACATGTAATTCCTGACATTCTTCATTCATTCTCTATCTGTTACATAACAAATAATAATTTGATGGATCATAATTGCCATAGACATTGTTGAAACAATTGAGATTAATGAAGTGGTCCAGACGCAAGAGCTCGTGGTATAATACTGTGTGACAAATGTTGTATAAACAGAAAGAAAAAATTGCAGGTCCAGAGAGAAATGGACTAAGAAAGGCTTGGGGGAAGAATGTCTGAATGTTGCTGATTCAAGTAGATCCATCTTCACTTCACTGTTTCTTCCACTAGGTGGCATGGGAAATGCAGGTTCAGTAGAGGTAGCGACCACCCTGCTTGGATAGCTTCAACAGCTTTTAGGGGACACAGGGACTATTAACATATTTAAAAGTTCAGAATAAAAGCCCATACTTGGCAAGGCATGAGGTCATCAGGAACTGGAAATGGATATGAGAACTTCACCCTTCTGTGCCAGAAGTGTGAAGAACCTATGGATTAGAACTACAAAAGCTCAGACCTCTTTCTGCCCTCTTTAGTTAAGTATTTGTACATTATAGAATTAAGTGAACTCAATACAAATACAAATAAATTTTGAGATCTGAGGAAGGAATATAAACAGCGGAAGAAAATCTGTGTTACACATGAAAAACAATCTCAATTCAGTGATGGGCCCTCTGATCTGAGAGGCTCAGGGAATTATGGATTCTGCAAAACTGAAAACAAAAGGCATCACCCACAAACACTACTCTAATGGAGAACACATCTCACTCCTCTCCTCCCAGGGCCTTGTATATGTTAAATAAGTGTTCTACCATTGAGCTATCCTCCACCAGCCCTGTATGTATAATTTCTGTCCAGTTGTTTCATAAAGTGAGGCAGGCTATTGGTTATGATGCTGTGGTGGTTTCAATATACTTGGCCCAGGGAGTGGCACTATTAGAAGGTGTAGCCTTGTTGGAGGAAGTGTATCACTATGGGGGTGGGCTTTGAGCCCCTTCTCCTAGCTGTCCATGAGACACTCTGCTCCTGGCTTCCTTTGGGTGAAGATGTACAACTTTCAGCTCCTCCTCTGCCATACCTACCTGGATGCTGCCATTCTTCTTGCCTTGATGATAATGGACTGAACTTCTGAACCTGTAAGCCAGCCCCAATTAAATGTCCTGCATAAGAGTTGCTTTGGTCATGGTGTCTCTTCACAGCAATGGAAGCCCTAACTAAGATAGATTCTTCCCAGTCCACATAGGAGTTGAAGTGCCAACTAAACATATAGTAGGCATCAAGGTCCAGTATTTTCAAAGGTACAGTGGGAGTTTATGGATAACAGTGGGGAAACTGTGACTAGTGTGGTAAGGAATTAGAGTTGAGAGTCATCACAATGAATCCTGCTTGGCTTGGTATTCAGATGCTCACATATGAACTGTTTATAGGCAGGTATACGTACACAGGTCAACTTTAAGCACACATAATTTTGCTCTCATTACTGAGAACCTAAAACCCCAATATCAACCAACTCCCATAGTCCTAGTTCCTAGGTTCATTTGCAAAGAAAAGAACCAGGGAAACCTGAAGAAATGACTTAGAGAACTGGGAAGAAAATACGCAAGGTGAGCCTGGGTTGTTCTGCAGTGTTAGATAACACTCAGCCACTGCTCAGCAGCAGAAGACTGGGACCCTCTGTGAAAGCTCCCAGCAGCCAATGCTAGACAATCGAAGGAAAAGGAAACTAGCACACAAAATAAATACACCTGTGTCTGTGATGACAAAAAATAATGGAGCAAGTTAATAAACAAGGGGAGAGTCACAGTTTTAAATGTCCGTACAGGCTCACTGTTGGATGCTGGGTCACCCACTGGGGGCACATGTAAACAGCAGACCCTAGACCTAGAGATGGAAGGCAATCCCTGGGGGGCTGGGATGCTGGAATGCAAAATAGTATCCTAGTTACTTCCCATCTCTCTGTTCGATTATCACAATATCATGGCTCAGAAGCTGCAGAGTCAATGGTCCACTGGATCCGAGGAACCATGGGCAGAAATGTCAGCAACCACAAGAGTAAAATAGCACTTTGTTCCTTTGAGCTATTTATCTCAGGGGCTTGTTCCAGCCACGGAAAACTGACAGTGGTGGGAGAAACAATGGCTTTCTGGTGGAATTCTAGGTAGTTGTGTAGACATTCCACTCGGAAGGAGGAAGAGCAGAAACCCTCTGGTGCTCCAGATATCGCTGTTCCAGGTGACTTCATAAGGCATTAGCTCAAGTGTAGAAGCATGGTATACAAGCTGCATACCCATGGATGTCACTAAAACAACCATGCTAACCCTTCATTTAAATGGAAGGAGGAAGGCATGAGGAAGGGGTGATTACTTTCAGATCTTTATGAATTGAGTTTCTGATTTGTCCTCAGTCCTACCCCACCCCCATATAACAATATTCCAATGAGCAGCTGTAAGCACTAGGGACTTAATCATTTTGTCTGTGCTGCTCTCAAGCAGTGTGCAGGTTTGTGGGCGAGGTTGGGTA
This sequence comes from Mus minutoides, assembly GCA_902729485.2. NCBI lineage: Eukaryota > Metazoa > Chordata > Mammalia > Rodentia > Muridae > Mus > Mus minutoides. The sequence continues at coordinate 2,431,139 of LR749557.1, read as the reverse complement.
TCTATGGAAACAAGCACAGTCTATGTATCCTCGTTCTGTATGAATTTGTATGAAGTAATGAGATGAATGACCATTCTGCAGGGTTGTTTGTTTGTTTGCTTGTTTAGAGACAGAGTTTCTCTGTATAGCCCTGGCTGTCCTGGAACTCACTTTGTAGACTAGGCTGGCCTCGAACTCAGAAATCTACCTGCCTCTGCCTCCCGAGTTCTGGGATTAAAGGCTTGTACCACCACTCCCGGCTTCTGCAGGTGTTTTAAAACCAGTCCTTGTATCTTAGCTTCCTGGGTTCATGCTGTACTCCCTTTGCCTTGTGCTGACAGAGGCAGCAAGAATACTGAGAGCTGGGGCACTGACAGGACTTGGTCACCATCAGACAACAGTAGCCCATTTTGGCTTAGATTCTGCTGTCCAGGTCTCATGAAGATAAACACAGCCAAACTGCCTTTCCTACCTGTTGAAAAGCAATTGCTCCTAGTACGTGCCCAAACCCTATCACATCAGAAACCTGGATCTCATCAAGGTTCTTTCTGATACACACACACACACACACACACACACACACACACACACACAGACACACACACACACACATAATGGGTAAAAAATGGATAATTTCTGACTTAGGATTATTTCTTTCAGGCAATTTCAGTGCTTAGGATTGCTGGGCTACTAAGCAAAACAAACAAACAAACAAACAAACAAACAAACTCACTCTAAAAGCAAGCATACATGAATAGGATTTTTATTGTTTGCTATGATAAAGCCAGGAGAGGGTAGGCCTATGATTGATCTTATCAATGACTACAGTTATCCTTGCACTTTATCATTTTAAGTGTGATGATTTCTGTTGTCTCGTTGATTCACAACTGTTGTTACTACTCATGCAGGGGAGTCTAGAGGCTGAAGAGAAGAGTTCTGTGAGCTGAGAACCTTCACCAAACTCTTCTGATCGACTCTGATAGGAAATCCTTCTCAGACAATAATATCACAGACCATACTTTTCTTTGTTTTCCATTGATCAATATTGGTCTCATGCTTGTGCCTTATCTGACATAGAAAATGTCACCAGATTTTGTGTTGTTCCTTGTCCACCCCCAGCACTGCCACCAGGCGGGTGCCGGGCTTCAGGAGAGTGCAGACAGAGGGAGCTCCAGGGGTGGGAAAGCACAGTCTAAGATGTGGGGAGCTGGTTCAGGGGTTCCCAGGTCTGCACCAAGGCTAGGGCTGAGCGCATTCTCTGACTCTTGGACATCCAGGTGCTGCTGAGAGTTGCTGAAGGGCAGAAGTTAGGGGACCTGCAGGCTGAGGATAGCATCTAGCCTGAGGCAGGGCAAGGGGAGGTCTGGCTTAGTCAGAGGTGTTTGTCCTTAGTGAGTGGAGTTTGTCTGGGAGTGCAGAGGGCCTTCTAAGGGAGATTTAGCTGTGGCTCTGTAGGCAAAGGCCTTTTCTATGTTACCCATGGCAATGGTAGATGAAAGAGACAGTCCATGTTTATCTATATCGTTTATTGGCTGTTCATCATGGAAAATAGGTGCATACCTTACCATACCATCTTCTTAGAGTGGACTGTAGATTAAATACCTTTTGAAGGGAGGAATGCCTGGGAATGGAAACTTATTGGCTAAGCCCTCATGGCCTCTGGTAAGTCATTAGCATAGAGAACTTTGTTCTGGGCCTACTTGACCACAGGTCACATTGTGGCAGGGAGTGTTTCAGGTCAGGAATTTGGCAGGCAGCAGGAAGTTGCCTAAATCTCAGGTATGTACCCACTGAGTTTCTGGCATGGTTTATCGTCCCACAATTTTGTACCACGGAAGGTCTCTGCCAATAAGCAGGACAAAGGAAAGGCCATGAGCAGGCTGGGTACCCAAACATGTCACCCTGCTGTGTTCAAGGCATCCTGGATATGAACAGAACACGGGAGATCCATTTAATGCTGTTCTCTGGTGGGAAAACTGGAGTGTCTTCTATTTCTCAAAACAGATATTTAGTGCAATCAAGGAACTAACCGAAGCTAGTGAGTCTTACCATGATCTGCCTCTATCACAGTCTATTTTGTGATTAAATGACACTCATATCCCCTAGCTCTCCTGAAATCAACTGGAGAGCTACAGTTTTGCTTTGAAGTATTGCAGCCATGTTGATGACCATTAACTCAGAAATACACAGGGAGAAGTTATCCAAGAAAGCTGTGTTATAGAAATCAGTGCTTATACAGAAAAGGCTTGTTACCCTATCCAGATGTGGAATGTGAATGTAACAGCAGAGGCAACAGCAGTCAGAGTACAACTACACTGACAAAAGCCACCTGCAAAGGGTGATGGAGTGACACTGAATCTTAAGGAAGCTGTGCAATGATAACAGTGCTGTTGTCTGGCAAAGTTGGATGTCTTGTTACAGAACAACTAAAAATGCAAGTCATTTTTAACTGAATTTCAATTACAATGTGTTGCAGGGTGTAACACCAACTGGTCCACCTACCTTCCACCCAGATTTTCTCCCTTCTCCAGAGTGCAGTATGGAGGAGAAATGTCCTATCAGAACCATCTTCATGCTATAAGCATTCTGCAGAGAAGTTGCTCCAATCACCTTCTCTTAATTTGTCAAACTGATAGACAGTGACAGCTCATTGGAAGGGTGAGGCCCTGAATGGGGCTCTGCAGAGGGGTTCTCTTGCAGCCTTAGATGTTGCTTTCTCCCTTTGGAGCACCTTAGTTAGTGGCATCTTCTCTTGACTGGGTTTTTTTCCATTTCCAGTGTCCCACTCAGGACCTGGAGGACTGTTGCCTGAGGAGCTGGCCACCCTCTCTCTCCCAGCTGCTGAGCACTATGAGGTTCACTGCCTTCCCCTGGGAACTTCTGGAGAAGGCTTCTAGAAGCAGGCAGTTGGTGCTGGGTCTGGCTCTCATTTCTCTTCTCATATGTAGCAACTGAACCTTAGCAAGTCTGATAGGTCCTGTTTGTATCCAATTCTGTGCCTCTATTCATGGAACAAGAATGTTTCTAAGGAAGAAAGGAGTCTAGATTACTAGAAAAATGTCTTCTCCAGCTGACAACAGGTACAGGAAGGACCTTTAGTATCTGGCTCCACAGTTCTGACCCCTGAGAAGGGAGCATGTGTTTCCTTGTTTCTTGGTTTGGGTCTCACTCAAGTGGCTTACTGTGGGCCACTGGGTTGTTTGTTGGTGAATTAAGCAGAGGCTTACTGAGTGGTACTTAAGGCTCCCTGTTGAATGCTTACCATTGTTATGAAGATAATCCTCAGGGTCTAGCTGCCCAGTTAGTTACTTGCCTTGTCTGTGACTAAAATACCCAAGAACACAACTTGAGAGCCAGGGGGGTTGTCTCACAGGTTCACAGAGGTCAGCCTCTGGTTGCTGGGACCCATACATGAGCAGACCCCTATGGTGGTGGGAATGTGTGAAGGAAGATGATGCCCATGTCATACCCGATGAGAAGCAGAAATAGAGAGGATAGGACAGTGGACTGGGAGTATCTTCAAAAAGATTCCACTAGTGACCTACTTCATTCAGACCTCTTCTAATGCCCCCACCTATACCCATAATATCACCTCTACCTGGGGACCACACATTGAATACACAGGCAGCTGTGTGGGGATTCTTCAGAGTTAAAACATAATGTGGTCCCAGGAGGAGGAGAAGGAATCAAGATGTTTTCTGCTGTCTCAGAGCAATCAAGGCTCAGCCACTGTAAAGATTCAAGAGAGTAATTGAAAGGGCTATACAGAGAAAACCCTGTCTTGAAAAACCAAAAAAAAAAAAAAAAAAAAGAAAGAAAGAAAAGAAAGTATGTTCTTTTAAGCCACTGAGTTTTGGGTAGCTCATTACACACACATACTTGTCATGGCTGGTCTTCTTATGAATCAAACCACGTTTGTGTGGTGTGCACGGTGCCTGCCCTTCCTGTTTATATCTGGTGGCTCCCTGGCATGCTATCTCTAATGCAATTTCAAGACAAGCATAGCATTTGTCACTTGCTTTATCAAGTCATTTTCTCATGCTCTCCACTGACTCAAGCCTATGAAGGGGACAGTAAAATTTATGGAGGTGATAATTGCATCTAATGAATTTTTCAAGTGAAATTTCCCAAGAGGGAAATTGGAACTAGAAGTGACATTTCTTTCCTTGAAACCCATCAGGATTGGCAAAGCGTGGAGTTTTCTCCTTGGACTGCAGCGAGTTCTTAGGACTCCTTTTAAGTCCTCAGATTTGTCACAGGTTGCTGTTCTTCTGATGTTTTATTCATGGCTTTAATCTGCCCAGCAGGACGCAGGCAGAGAGATAAACTTCAGCATAGCTTCCTTCTTCTTAAGGAGTGTCCATCTGATTTCTTTTATATAATTAAAATATTTTGAGGAGGCTGGAAGGACTATTTGGCGGTCAATTACAGATAGACCCTAGATGTGGATGGATGGTGTGTGGACGTACAGATGGACAGTAGCCAGGAATGCTCATCACACTGCTTTGAGCTGATCTGCATTGTGCTTTGCTTGGGTCACCTTAGGGTCCATTTCAAATCACTAGAAACATTCACTTTCAAGGAACTAGTTATTTAGCAGCAAACTGGAAGGACAGTTTGCATCCTGCATTTCCAGCATTAACTCACCCCAAATACCTCTGGAGTGTTTCTATTACCTGTATCTATAACACACCCACACATTGTTGAGACTTGCCTAAGTATATATCGATTTAGTATATAGGTGGACTTCCCAAAGTCATGAGAAAGCTTTCATAGAAGGAGATGACTAGAAGGACCTGAATATTTCATTTCCTTGTTACATAAGGCAGGATAGAGTTCCCTGAGGCCATAGCAAATGCTATTTACAGCATACAGAGTAGCAGACACTACTCAACTATTCCTCTTCAACACAAAACACTTCATGTTCAATATGCAGTTGATACTTGTATCTATTGACTATTTCTCAAATGCTTACTAAAATACTCATTTTCACAAAGAGGACATATTAACATCTTATCTAGAACGAGGATATTAAAAAAGACATGTGTGCCCTGCTACTTGGCCATCAGACTATTGAAACAATGGAACTTAGGACATTTAAATGTCCCATGGCAGAAGGAGAAGGCTGAAGCATAGTGCCAACTAAAGGGGAAAGCACCTCAAGACAGAGGTTTTATACAATCTGACAACTGTCTGATAGCATGGCAAGTCAGGAGCTGAGACAAAGATGGGTCTGTGATGGGTGGACTCACACCTTGGCCAAGACTATTTAATTATGCATACATATATCTTGACTTCTATTTAAACCCAATCTTCATGTTAGGACCCCAAGATATACGTGTGTGTGTGTGTGTGTGTGTGTGTGTGTGTGTGTGTGTGTGTGTGTTTACTACACTTCTTTGTTCCTTTACCATTGTGACAGGGTAGAATAAAAGTTTTTTTTTTCCGCTGATTTTCAGGTTTATCTGTTTATTAATTGGACTTCTGGAAAGATGTCGCCGAGCCTGGTTTGTTGGGGCTGACATGGTCCATGCTTGGTCCTAACAACCTTGGTAAAAGGAGTGGTAGTTAGAATTAGTCTCACTGCTTGAATAATTTGTGTTTATTTCTATGAATGCTTTTTACCTGTGCCAGGAGAGAAAGCAGACTCTTATAGGAGCCACATGGAGGAAACAGAAGTCATGAAAGTGATATCACTTAAGATGGTGACTAAAACCAGGGGAATACTGTGGTCTAGTGCCTGCTGCCCCATACTTAGGAACTTGGTTTCCATGGCAGTGCTGCCTGGAGAGTTGATATCGGCATCTCTGAAATAGTGCATAATCCTTTTTGTTTGTTTTGCTTGTTTGTTTGTTTGTTTGTTTTGTTTTTCGAGATAAGGTTTCTCTGAATAGTCCTGGCTGTCCTGGAACTAGGCTGGCCTCGAACTCAGAAATCCGCCTGCCTCTGCCTCCCGAGTGCTGGGATTAAAGGCGTGCGCCACCATGCCCGGTGCATAATCCATTTTTATACAAGTGAGTTAACTCAGCATGCTGAGAGTAGCATGAACTTTCACAGACTAGCCTGCCTTAAACCCAAGCTCTAATGTGTGTCACAAGTAAGCCAAAGAAAACAATATAAAACTAACTGTTAGAGATAAAGAGATACTACCGGACTGGTTCAGTTATGGCCACCTTTTAGACACTATATTAATCTCAGTGATCCAAATTATGGCTAAATTAAAGTATGCTTTATTTTGTGTACATATCAGAGCTGAATCTGTGGCTTTCTTTCCATAAGGAGGCTTTGTAGGAATAGCTCTGGGCCAATTTCTCAAGCCACTACACCCCTTTATAGGGCAAAACCACAGGGTGGGGAATTTGCACATAAGCATGGTTATGGGAGCAAGACCAGACAGTTAAGGAAAGTGGGACATGGTACAACATTTTTGAGAATGAGTGGCTCTGGGGGCAATGGCGTTTGGTACAGTCTATGAATATGGGGGTAGGGTGAAGTCTAGCTCCAAGAAACAGAAACTTAAATTTCATAATAAACAGAAAATTTAACTTGATGAAAGATTCAAAATGTCTCCTAGGAACAAAATGGAGACTGAATGGTTTCTCAGCTATTGAGATAGGTGTAGTCATTTACAAAGTTCTTTCTCAAGAACTGAGCTATTGAGATATACCACAAACTAATAATTATTTTATTTTTTTAGACTCATTTTATATGTATGACTGTTTTGTCTGTATATCTACCACATGCATGTCTGGTGCCATAGCATCAGAAGAGGACACTGAATTCTCTGGATTAGGTGGTTGTGAATTATCTTGTGGGTGTTGGGAAATGAACCCAAGTCATCTGCAAGGGAAACAAGTGCTCTTAACCACTGAGTTATCTCTCCAGCTCTTCATAATGTTTTAAGTAAGTTTATAATTATGTGTCGTGACATGTCTGTAGCTATCCTTGGCTGAGAAGTACAAATGTGTGTGTGTGTGTGTGTGTGTGTGTGTGTGTGTGTGTGTGTGTCCCCAGCAGTAGGGCTTCACTTCATATATATGGAGAAGGGTTTTTTTCTCAATATGGAGCCTTCTAGGTCAGCCTTGATAAGGCTTGGAGTTGTCCAGTGTTATTGAGCTATTAGACATCCAAGTGTTTTAAATAATTTTGGGGTGCTCTGGAAAAAATGTTAACATGTAATATGTAAATGCAATATCAGTTAGAGGATAAAATCTTGGCCCAGTGCACCTTGCCCAAATTCCTATAGTAGAAAGTAGTAGAATCAAAATTTGATAAGCCTCAGATAGGAAATGGATAATTTACACAAAAGAGTTAGACTCTATATTATTATATACTGATATAGTGCATGTTTTCTAGCATCATAGGAAGTGGTACAGTGCAGAGAATTGGAGAATATCAGCATTCCACTTGGGTTGATGAAGTGGCTGTGTTACCTCCCAGCTGGATGCAGTGCAAGGATTAAGTGAGGAACTCCTATGCACATGGTGTGCCTGATGAGTAGTAAAGGATACTACATATTAGCCACTAATGTTATAATATAACCATTGCATATGGCTATGTATCCAAGAATCTACTCTGTTGATGTTGGTAGATCAGTTGCTTTGAAAGCTAATCTACCTGAGAATCTTGGGTCTATTAATTCCTGTCATGTGAGTCAGCAGCTGTACCTCTGGTCTTGCACAGTGGTTCTGATAGATAGGTATGTGTTTGTGTATGCATGCATGTGTATTTGTGTTTCTGAGTGTGAAAAGAGAAGGGGAGCAATTCCATGATAAAATTTTTTATAACAATTGACAAATTTTGACTCATTTAATAATACAAAAACATTGTTTATATAGAGAATACTCTGTGTCAGATTTATTTGTATTCTTAAATGTCTACTGAAGAATCCAAATAAGTTTTTAAAACAATTTCACATACAAAGTTGTCATAATCAGAACATTAGGAGACCTGTGTGAATGGCAGACTTATATAGGACTTATTTCCATTTAACTGACTATTGTAATCACAGCTCTTCTTCAAGAAGTTAATGTGACTTCTTCAATGACTTCCTGCCCTGACATTCCCCTGTGTGATTACCTCCATCTGTATTTTTTATGATTCCCTCCTAACTCAGATGGTATCCTATTTATTCATTTGTTTGTTTTCTTAAATTGAAAATAGTTTTTTTCTCATACAATATATTTTGATTAGAGTTTTCCCTCCATCTACTTCTCCCAGTTCCTCCTCACTTCCCTTCCCAACAGGATCTACCCTTATTCCCATCTCTCATTAGAAAACAAAGAAACACAGATCATGCTGATGAGGATGTGGAGCAAGAATACTCTTCCATTGCTAGAGGGAGTGCAAATTTTTATAGCCACTATGGAAATCAGTGTATGGTACCTCAGAAAGATGGGAATCAATCTACCTCAAGACCAGCTATACTACTCTTTGGCATATACCCAATGAAAATTCATCATATGACAAAGATACTTGTTCAACTATGTTCACTGCTGCTCTATTCATAACAGTCACAAAACAGAAACAACCTAGATGTTCCTTAATTAAAGAATGGGTAAAGAAAATGTACATTTACAGAATGGAGCACATTCAACTGTTAAAAATAATGAAATCAAGAAATTTGCAGGCAAATGGATTGAACTAGAAAAAAAAAAACATCCTGAATGTGGTAATCAGAGCAAGAATTATAAATATGGTATGTATTTGCTTATATGTGGATATTAGCTGTTAAGAAAATAATAACCAAGCTACAAAATTTAGACTCAGAGAGGTTAGGTATAGAGAAAGGAACTAGAAGTGACGAGGATCTACCTGATAGAGGTAAATATAAGAGAGTTTTTGGGTGAACTGGGGGCAAGAAAGACAGTAATGGGAGGATCAGGTGGGGAAGGGAATGGGAGCATCAGGTTGGGAGGAGGGTTGGATGTGGGATGGAGGGAAGGATGCAGGGAGAGATAGCTAGACTTGAGAGGCATTTGAGGGAGTGCCATAGAAACTTGTTAAATTGTATGAAAGCAATCTTAATGACGTTTCCAAATAATGAGGGGGATGGAGTCACATCAGGCCATCTCGTGTCACCAGTCAGAGCTTCCAGTACTGGGAAAATGTTATTGGCCAAAGGGGTCCCATGGAAATCTCCAAACAACCCAAGCTATTATTAAAACAATGAGTTGCTTTCCACAAAATGACAACAAGACCCATCACTGAGGACAACATTTACACAAGTCATCATGGAGAGGTGGAGCTAGAACCTGCATCCCTATGTTCTAGTGTCTTTAGTATGAGAAGGTACTCTGCATTATATCAAAAGAGAAATATAAACACAAAACCTTTGATCTATAGTGTTTTCCTTCCTGCAAAATATATTAGGGCAATAGTGGCACAAAGCTTGTGAGAATGTATGATTTGACTTAAGACCCACTCCATGAAATGGAACCAATACAAGAAACTGCTTAAGTGACCAAGAACAGGAGATTAGATAGCCCAGACACCTAGGGCAAAACATTATACTACTGATATTTTAAAAAATGTTATGATAAAATGGCTCCAAATGATATTCTGCTATACTCACTGATTAGTGCCGTGCTCAGCCATCATCAGAGTTTTCTTCTTCAGCAGATGGAAACAAGTACAGAGACCCAGAGCCAGATATTATACAGAGAGAGAGAGAGAGAGAGAGAGAAACCTTGGAACACACAGCCATAAATGGCATGTCTCCATTGAATCCCTTCCCTAAAAGTTCAGGTAACACAATAGGAGATAGAAAGAATATAAGAGTCAGAAGGTATGGAGGACACCAGGAAAACAAGTCTTTCTAAATCAACTGGGCAAAGCTCATATGATTGAAGCAGTGAGCACGCAGCCTACACTGCTCTGCAACAAGCTCTCTGTGAACATATTATTGTGATCAGGTTAGTGTTTTTATGAAACTCCTGCATGGGTGAATGAGAGGGTCTCTGATTCATGTGCCTTTTTTTTGGAGTCCTTTTATTTCTTTTGGTTTGTCTTGTCCAACTTCAGTATGACTGTTTTTCTCTTATTATATTTTGCTTTGTTAGGTTTTGTAATCTCTTAGAAGCCTGTTCTTTTCTAATGAGATACACAGAAGGAATGGATACTAATGAGAGGGTATGTGGGGAGGAACCGAGAGGAGCAGAGAAAGTGGAAACAGTACTCAGGATATAATGTATGAAAAATAATCTATCGTCAATAAAAGGGAAAAAAAAAGAAAATGAAAACAAGCAGTCATCCAAAGGGTGATATGATATGATAAAACCAAACACATTGGAATAGGAAAAAAAAATAAACAAACGGAAGGTAAAGAGGCCAACCAAGGGCACAAGAAAAAGTTATGGATGTTATAGATGCAGAAACCCACTAGTTGGCATACTTATGAATCCTATAAAAACACAAAACTGGATGCCTTAGCATATATGTAGAGGGTCTGTTGTGTAAGCAAAGTAAAACAAAAATAGATAAAATTTGAAATGAGAAAAGAAAAGGAGAATCCTTGGCAGGACTTTACAAGAAAAGGTACTTCCAATGATGTCATTAAGTTCATTATCTGTTGGCTTTCTACTTGGGCATGCAGCCTATCTTTCCCAGTGAGACTCCCTTTGAGGAAAATCAATTTTTATTTGCAAGTGTTTATCAGTTGGAGATAGTTTCTAAGTTAGGGATAGGGCATGTATTCACTACTCCTTTAAGCTCTAGTCTTCTTGTGTTTAGATGGCTACGTTTCCATGGTATCCCCCCCACCCCCCCTTACATCCTTTCCACCTCCTCCCCTGCAGGGTTTCTACTGAACTTGAAGGGGAGGGATTTAAAAGAGACATATCAATTATGGCTGAGTATTCCAAGCTCTTTTACTCTATACATACTGTCTGGTTGTGGCTCTCTGTATGTGTTCCCATTTGCTGCAGAAGTAAGCTTTCTTTGATGATGGCTGAGCAAGTCATAATCTATGAGAAGAGCAGAATGTCATTAAGGAGCTATTTTATTGTCCCTTTTGTACAGTGGATCTTAACTTCCTAAAACAGCAATCCTTTAATATAGTTCCACACGTTGTGATGATTACCATAAATTATATTGTTACTTTACAAGTAAGTTCATTATTTGTTGGTGTTACTTTACAAGTAACAATATGAATTATATTATTAATTTGCTACTGTTATGAATCATAATGTAAATATCTGATATTCACTGATTTCTGATATTCAGCCCTTGTGAAAATGTTGTTCAACCCCCAAAGGGGTTGAGAACCACTGATTTAGTCGAATAGTAGTGTTTGGTTTTCCCCTAAGTCCCTAAGATATGTAGTTTCAGGTTCTTGGTTATCCAAGGAGTGTTAGTATGGGTTCCATCTCTTGGAGTAGGATTTAAGTCAAGTCACATATTGGTTGGTTATTCCTATAAGCTTTGTGCCACCATTGCTCTAGCATATCTTGTAGTTAGGAAAACATTGGCAATAAAAGATTTTGTTCCTGGGTTGGTGGTTATGTATCTCCTTTGCAGCTGCAGAGTACCCTTCTATATCAAAGATGCTAGAATATAGGGATAAATGCTCTATGTTGGCATCACTTCTACTTCTCTGAGTTCACTAAGTAGTATAGGTGTCTTCAGCAATATGGCTTTGCTGTCATTTTAAGGAAAGTGACCTATAGCCTTGGCAACAGCTTGGGTTCTTTAGGAATTCTTTTTGTCAACAAGTTGATTAGATGAAACCCAATCCCAGCATTGGAAACTTCATTTGGTGATAAGAGATGTCCAATTGGAGCAATGTCTCCTGTATTATTTGATGATTTCACTTAGATTGCCTTCATATATGTTTGCAATTTAGGAACCTTCTACTATATGATGTTGCCATACTACCTCTCAAAGACCCCTTAATATCAGTTTTCTCTTCCCATATCCCCTCCCTCATACCCCTCTTTCCTTCCCTTCCTCAAATGATTTTCCCATTTCAGTAGCACTCCCAACACTCACCGTCATCAATAACTATTTATTTGCTTACTTAACAGCTAATATCCATATGTTAGAGAATTCATACCACATCTATCTTTCTGTATCTGGATTACCTCATGCAGGTTAATTGACCTCTGATTTTCTTCTTTGTTTTCTTTTTCTTTTTCTTTTTTTGTTTTTTTGAGACAGGGTTTCTCTGTGGAGCCCTGGCTGTCCTGGAACTCTGTAGACCAGGCTGCCCTCAAACTCAGAAATCTGCCTGCCTCTACCTCCAGAGTGCTGGAATTAAAGGCATGTGCCACCACAACCTGGCTGATTTTCATATTTTAATAGCTGAGTAATATTCCATTGTGTAAATATACCACATTTTCTTTATTCATCTGTTGATGAACATCTAACTTGTTTTCAATTTCTGGCTTGTATGAATAGAGCAGCAATAAACATGGTTGAACAAATGTTTCTGGGGTAGAACAATGTGCCTGTGGGTATATGTGCTTCATCCACTCCAGTGAAGTCTGCTTGACAGGTTTAGAAACCTAGAAGCAGTCCTGAGACAGAGTTTCACGGAAACAGCCTCCTTGACTCTATATTAGTCAGGCATTGGCAGATCCTCTCAGGAGACAGCTATATCAGGCTCCTGTCAGCAAGTTCTTGTTGGCATCTGCAATAGTGTCTGGGTTTGGTGGTGGTTTATGGGATGGATCTCGAGGTAAGTCAATTTCTGGATGGTCATTCCTTCATTCTCTGCTCCAAACTTTGTCTCTGTAACTCCTTCCATGGGTATTTTGTTTCCCCTTCTAAGAAGGATCGAAGTATCCACACTTTGGTCTTCCTTCTTCTTGAGTTTTATGTATTTTGCAAATTGTATCTTGGGTATTCTGAGCTTCTGGGCTAATATCCACTTATCAGGGAGTACATATCATGTGTGTTCTTTTGTGATTGGGTTACCTCACTCAGGATGATATCCTCCAGATTCATCCATTTGCCTAAGAATTTTGTGAATTCATTGTTTTTAATAGCTGAGTAGTACTCCATTCTGTAAATGTACCACATTTTCTGTATCCATTCTTCTCTTGAGGGACATCTGGGTTCTTTCCAGCTTCTGGCTATTATAAATAAGGCTTCTATGAACATAGTGGAGCATGTGTCCTTATTACAAGTTGGAGCATCTTCTGGATATATGCCTAGGAGTGGTATTGTTAGAGCTTTTGGTAGTACTATGTCCAATTTTCTGAGGAACCACCAAACTGATTTCTAGAGTTGGTGGTACCAGCTTGCAATCCCACCAGCAGTGGAAGAATGTTTCTCTTTCTCCACATCCTTGCCAGCATCTGCCCATTTTATTTCCAGTTCCTATTGGCTTTTATAGTTTCTGTTTTATAAATATAAATCGGTACCACTTACATGGCAAGGATTCTGGTTAGACAAATATCCTTTTTCTAGAACTTTAGCTATGAGTGCCGCCATTGGCAGGACTCAAGCTGATCCACACTGCTACCCTAACACTGCATTGTTAGTCTCATAGTCACCCACAACACTTGCAATGACATCAAAGGAGACACAGAAGACACTATATATTGGACACAGAATCTGGACACTCAATTATAACTCAATGGCACGTCAACAAACTTGTCAAACCATTCACAGATTATATGGATATCTTTGGCTTTTCATATAGATCATTTTTCTTCACAAGATCCTCAAGATTTTAATATAACAAAAAATATAATAAGAAAAAACAACTTTCACATTGGAGTAGGAGGAAATAAACAGATAGAACAGACAAGCCAACAGGAAGCACAAGAATCAGAAATCCATTCATTTTTACACTTAGGACTCTCATAAAAACATTAAATTCGAATCCATAATACATACACAGAGGATCTGGTGCAGATCATTCACTCCCTGTGTTTGCTGCTTCAGTCTCTGTGAATTCATATGGACTTTGTTCATGTTGTTTTAGAGGGTCTTTGTTTTCTTCATGTCATCTATCCCCTTGGCTCTTATCCTCTTTCTGCCTTCTCTTATATGTGGTTCCCTGAGATCTGAGGGGAGGAATTCAGAAGACAGCCAATTTAGGATTTAGTGTTCCAAGTTCTCTTACTCTATGAGTCTATTTGCTCTCATATGCTTCAGGAAGAAACATCTCTGATGATGGCTGAGCAAAATACTGACATATGAGTAGAACAGGCAATCATGAGGAGTTATTTATTGCTGCTTTTTAAAGATAAGTAGTATTTTGTTTTATCCAAGGTCTCTGGGCTATCAAAACTCTGGTTCTTAGCCACCTAATCAGTGTCAAGTATGGGTTAAATCTCATGGAGTAGGCTTTTAGTCAAGTCAGATATTAGTTGGTTACTCCCACAAACTTTGTACCACCATTGCACTAGCATATCTTGCAGGTGGGACACCATTATAAATAAAAGGTTTATGGCTGGGTTGGTGTTTATGTTTCTTTTTTGGTAACATACAGAGTACCTTCCTGTATCAAAGATGCTATAACATGGGGGTAAAGGCTCTATGTAGGTATAAGTTCAATTTCTCCACATTCCATGAGCTGTGTAGATGTTGTCTACTTGCCATCAGTTACTGGAGAACCTCCTATACTCTTGGCAACAGCCTGGCTTGTTGAGGACTTCAATAGGACACATTTGGCCAACAATATAACTAGATGTAACTCAATCCTAGAACTGGAAACCTCATTTGATAACAAGAGAAAGTCAGTTGGGACTCTGTCTCCCTTGTTATTTGTGATTTCATTTAGATTTCCTTCATATGTGTATATATTTTAGGAAGCTTCTACTATATTAAATTTCCATACTACCACTCAAAGACTCTTAATATTAGCTGTCTCTCCTTATATTCCATCATCCTTCTCACTTGATTCTCCCATTTCAAATCCACCCACCCTTTCCCATCAATAACTATTATATTTTTTCTTCCTTGGGGATTGATCCCTTATTCTATACCTAACCTGTGCCATTTTACAGTCTATAGCTTGCTTATCTTTGACTTAAACAGGAATGTCATTGCTTTAAAACTAATAGCCACATATAAACAAATTCATACTATATTTGTCCTTCTAGGTCTGAGATACCTCACTCAGAATGATATTTTTCTAGTTCCACCCATTTACCTGCAAAGTTCATAATTTTGTATTTGTACTTGCTTCCCAGAGAACCTGAATTTCAAAACAAAACATTATACAAAAAATTTTGTTCAAGTTATGTGGCTCTGCAAAGTCTTCTGAGATAAGTACAATCATTTTGAAAATCTCTGGGCTGAATCTTGAAGACCCTGAACAGCTTCCTCTGCTACTGATGTCCATACCTTTTCACTGTTAGAGAAAGTCCTTTCCATCTTCAAAATTCATCTTAGGGAATCAATGCTTTACCTATTCCTGACATTGACAGTTATTACTACTACAATTACAAACATTATTGTTATTGTTGCTGCTGCTGCTGTTATTGTTATTATTGCTCTGTGAAAGCTCTTCTGCATTTGCTTTTGCCACAACCTTCTGTTAGTGAGACCACCTTGGTGTAGCAATGTTTATATAGCTAGTGTCCACATACATGTCTGCAATAAACTCAATCACTGAGTGCAGATGAACCCTGCTGCATTTAGCTGAGATGATGCAAGTACATGTGGAAAAATGATGTTTTTGTTGGGTAGAATGAACTCAACAGAATTTTAAAAACTGAAGGTTCAATGGGTAGCCATGCTTCAGTGAATGTGAAAGTAGGAAGCAAGTAGCCAAATTAGCACTTGAAACTTCATAAAAAAAAAGTTTGAGAACAAGTTGCACACTCTTTTGTCAAATGGAGATGTTGGAGAATAGAGGAGGAAGATTTTTGGAAGAATTTCTTTATAGAATAGTGCCAATCTGCTTCAGGTGCTATACCTCCTAGGAGAAAAGGTGGGTAGTGCTGCTGCCCAGTAAAAAGAAGTCACAGAAGGCTTCTTGGAAAATTCACTGTCCATCTTCCCTGTTCAGAGAACTAGCACACAGGTTCTCCTTCCCCTCTGCTACGAGGAAAGCACGCCAATCACAGAGGTGGGTAACTGGCCGCCTTGGTGGTGCAGGAGGCTGCTGGTTTGAACATGCTATTGGCTCTCAGAATTCAATGGAGTGAGGGATAAGTAAAATCTCCAGTGATCAGAAAAAGGGATGGTTTGTAGGGGAAAAAAGGACAGAGTTCCTAACAGTCTTTCCAACAGGATTCTCCAGGACTAGATGCCAGCAAATAGGGATCCAAGCAGAATGAGCAGGGATGCTGGCTGGCCAATTCCTGAGAAACTTAAGGAAGAAATCCTGTTAGCCTCCACCAGTCCATTCACCATGAGTTTGTCAAAGCATGGCTTGGAAGTTTAAACATTTGTTTGGCCCCAAAGTATTGTATCCTCCTTCTTATTTTCCTGCTTCTCCCTTCCTTTCTTACTGCTACCCATCAGCTGACTGGATTGCTGTTCTCAGAGAGATCCTGGGTAGACAAAGAGAAGCTATTCAAGTGCTAGAACAGCAGGCAGGTGGAAGGAATGCTGTCTCCTCTGTGGACCTAAGTGATAGAGACTCCTCAGCCTTTGCCTGCTTCCTGCTTTACTTCTTCCAGGAGGACCTTGGTATCATTAGGACTCATTGTCCCTGGACACTGACCAGTGTTATAGCTCTTGTGTTAGCCTCAGAAGTCAGGATTCCTTAACACCACACTGTTACTTCTTGATATGAGAAATCTGAGACCCTTGAAAGCCCTCTGGAACTCTCCCAGCAATCAGCCTGTCCTTTCTCTTCTCTGGCTCCTTTCATTCTTCAGCTACAGCTCACGGATTTCTCTTGCTATAACTCTACTTCCATTGCCCCTTCCCCGGCATTTGCCACATTGTTGACCCAAGCTTGGCCAAGCTGCCACTGGCTTTACTCTTTCTGATGCTTATTTTTCTGCATCCAGGTCAGTTCACAATACTAAGAAGAGAAAAGAGAATACTGAACAGAGAGCCTTTGATTGAGCCTACGGTTGCAAAAGCAGGATAGGCAACATAAAGGACCATCTCCCAGCCACCTCACCAAGTAAGCCCAAGTAACCTGCTTGCATGGTCAAAGTAGCAACATTTGAATGAATCACAGCATACCTCATACCATCTCAGGCCATTGGAATTCCAGGATGCAGCTGTTGAGGGAAAGCAAGGTCCCAACAGGAGTCATGGGTGACACCACATGCTTCATCTTCCCAAGCAGAGCTGATACCTGAGCCAGGTCAGAGCCTGGAGAGGGAGGAAAGCACCCAGTGCACTTCACAGGAGGCTTTTAGGGCACGTCCAACTGAACCCTTTAGTGACTATTGTCATATAAACAAATTTACTGCATTTTCTTCTGTTAGTTAACGTAAAAAGGAAAGTACAAGTCATCATTTTCATTTAGAAAATAAAGGTATCCACTTCCCCTGAGTGTACTTCTGAGAACTGATGGAAATTAAAAATAAAGTTGTGTTTAAACCAGGCCTGTGGCACCAGGCCTGGCATTCAAGTACTCAAGAGGTTGATGCAGAAGGTTGGTAGGCTCAGGGCCATCCTGGTCTATACAATAAGACAGTATACAAAAAGGGGGAGGATCTTGCCTCGTGGCATAATTCCTGCCTACAAGTCCCTGAATACAATCCTAGTACCAAAACCAAAAAGGCAAAAATGCACCTCTATTTGTGATCTTGAATTTTACATGTTCTGTTTCTGCACCTTCCATATACTAAGCTCATTACTAAGAAGAATCAGAGATTGCCCTAGTTCAAAGTCAAGGGGTGGAACATGGGAAACCCCATCCCAGAAGACAGAGCCTTCTGCTTAGAACTATCGTCCAGACTCACCTGTGCACCATTACACTTCCTTTTCTAAGAACTGCTTATCTACTGATATTGACCACAGTTCAAGAGGACCCATACTTCTGCATGTCTTCTCTCAGTAGAAATAGCAATGACAATAAAAATTATTATCAATAGGAAATGTAAACTATACACACAGTAGAAATGTTTTCTGGACCAGATGTGTTTATTGCAGAGTTCTATCAGACCTTCAAAGAAGACTTAATTCCAACTCTCTTCAAACTATTCCACAAAATAGAAACAGAAGGTACTCTACCCAATGCATTCTATGAAGTCACAGTTACTCTGATACCGAAACCACACAAAGATTCAACAAAGAAAGAGAAATTCAGACCATTTTTTCTTATGAATATCGATGAAAAAATATTCAATAAAATCCTCACAAACCAAATCCAAGAACATATCAAAATGATCATCCATCATGACCAAGTAGGCCTCATCCCAGGAATGCAGGGATGGTTTAATATACGGAAATCCATCAATGTAATCCAATATATAAATAAACTCAAAGACAAAAAGCACATGATCATCTCGTTAGATGCTGAGAAAGCATTTGACAAAATCCAACACCCATTCATGATAAAAGTCTTGGAAAGATCAGGAATTCAAGGCCCATATCTAAACAGAATAAAAGCAATATACAGCAAACCAGTTGCTGACATGAAACTAAATGGAGAGAAAATTAAAGCAATCTCACTAAAATCAGGGACTAGACAAGGCTGCCCATTTTCTCCCAACCTATTCAATATAGTACTTGAAGTCCTAGCCATATCAATTCGACAACAAAAGGAGATCAAGGGCATACAAATTGGAAAGGGAGAAGTCAAAATATCACTCTTTGCAGATGATATGATAGCATATATAAGTGACCCCAAGAATTCCACCAGAGAACTCCTAAACCTGATAAACAGCATCAGTGCAGTAGCTGGATATAAAATTAACTCAAACAAATCAATGGCCTTTCTCTACACAAAAGATAAACAGGCTGAGAAAGAAATTAGGGAAACAACACCCTTCACAATAGTCACAAATAATATAAAATACCTTCATGTGACTCTAACTAAGGAAGTGAAAAATCTGCGTGACAAGAACTTCAAGTCTCTGAACAAAAAAATAGAAGATCTCAGAAGATGGAAAGATATCCCATGCTCATGGATTGGCAGGATTAATATAGTGAAAATGGCCATCCTGCCGAAAGCAATCTTCAGATTCAATGCAATCCCCATCAAAATTCCAACTCAATTCTTCACTGAGTTAGAAAGGGCAAATTGCAAATTTATCTGGAATAATAAAAAATGTAGGATGGCAAAAACTATTCTCAACAATAAAAGAACCTCTGGGGGAATCACCATGCCTGAAATTAAGCTGTACTAGAGAGCAATTGTGATAAAAACTGCATGGTACAGTTCTATTCCATTGATTTACATGTCTGTCATTGTACAGACATGTAAATCAATGGAATAGAATTGAAGACCCAGAAATGAATCTACACACCTACGGTCACTTGATCTTTGACAAGGAAGCTAAAGCCATCCAGTGGAAAAAAGACAGCAGTTTCAACAAATGGTGCTGGCACAACTGGTGGTTATCATGTAGAAGAATGCGAATTGATCCATTCTTATCTCCTTGTACAAAGCTCAAGTCTAAGTGGATCAAAGACCTTCACATAAAACCAGAGACATTGAAATTTATAGAGGAGAAAGTGGGGAAAAGCCTCGAAGATATGGGCAGAGGGGAAAAAATTCCTAAACAGATCAGCAATGGCTTGTGCTGTAAGATCAAGAATTGACAAATGGGACCTTATAAATTTGCAAAGCTTCTGTAAGGCAAAATATACTGTCAATAAGACAAAAAGGCCACCAACAGATTGGGAAAATATTTTTATCAATCCTAAATCTGATAGGGGACTAATATCCAACATATACAAAGAGCTCAAGAAGCTGGACTCCAGAAAAACAATTATCCCCGTTAAAAATGGGGTACATAGCTAAACAAAGAATTCTCAAGTGAGGAATACTGAATGGCTGAGAAGCATCTGAAAAAATGTTCAACATCCTTAATCATCAGGGAAATGCAAAATAAAACAACATTGAGATTCCACCTCACACCAGTCAGAATGGCTAAGATCAAAAATTCAGTTGACAGCAGATGCTGGCGAGGATGTGGAGAAAGAGGAACACTCCTCCATTGCTGGTGGGATTGCAAGCTTGTACAACCACTCTGGAAGCCAGTCTGGCATTTTCTCAGAAAATTGGACATAGTACTACTGGAGGATCCAGCAATACCTCTCCTGGGCATATACCCAGAAGATGTTCCAACTGGTAATAAGAACACATGCTCCACTATGTTCATAGTAGCCTTATTTATAATAGCCAGAAGCTGGAAAGAACCCAGATGTCCCTCAACAGAGGAATGGATACAGAAAATATGGTACATTTACCCAAATGGAGTACTACTCAGCTATTAAAAACAATGAATTCATGAAATTCTTAGGCAAATGGATGTATCTGGAGGATATCATCCTTAGTGAGGTAACCCAATCACAAAAGAAGTCACTAGATTTGCACTCAATGATAAGCGGATAATAGCACAGAATATTAGGATACTCAAGATACAATTTGCAAAACACAAGAAAATCAAGAAGAAGGAAGACCAAAGTGTGGATACTTCGATCCTTCTTAGAAGGGGGAACAAAATACCCATGGAAGGAGTTACAGAGACAAAGTTCGGAGCTAAGCCAAAAAATTGACCATCTAGAAACTGACTCACCTCAAGATCCATCCCATAAACCACCACCAAACCCAGACACTATTGCACAAGTGCTTGCTGACAGGAGCCTGATATAGTTGTCTCCTGAGAGGAGCTGCCAATGCCTGACTAATATAGAAGTGGATTCTCACAGTCATCCATTATGCAGCACAGGGTCCCCAATGAAGGAGCTAGAGAAAGGACCCAAGGAGCTGAAGGGGTTTGCAGCCTCATAGGAAGAACGACAATATGAACTAACCAGTACCCCCAGAGCTCCCTAGGACTAAACCACCAATCAAAGAAAACACAGGGAGGGACTCATGGCTCTAGCTGCATATTTAGCAGAGGATGGCCTAGTAGTTAGTCATCAATGGGAAGAGACGCCTTTGGCCTTTTGAAGGTTCTATGCCCCAGTATAGGGGAATTCCAGGGTCAGAAAGCGGGAGTAGGTGGGTTGGGAAGCAGGAGGAGTGGGGAGAAGGATAGGGGATTTCTGGAGGGGAAACTAGGAATGGGGAGAACATTTGATATGTAAATAAAGAAAATATTATTTAAAAAAGCACATCAAGTAGCCTGATAGATATCATTTAAAAATAAAGTGAAAGTTTAAGAATAATAGTAAATGAGAGTTAGCAGGAGCCTGGATTAGTCAGTGTAGGCCTACTCTATTGTTTATACAAACTCAAGTATAAATGTGCTTACTTATTGTATACATGAGGAAAAACATCAGCCTCCATTCTTGTGATTGGAAGAAATCACACCCTTCATCTGGTGACTGTACTGTCACTTATCCCCATAACCTGCAAAGTAATCAATGAGGACTGGAGGATGATTTAACGTAAAACTCTACCGTGATTATTCCAAGCACACCTCTTCTATCCACCCACCACCTCTATGTGCTAGACTTGCCACACCCACAAACAAAGCTACCCATACAATTCTGGGAATTCATTCCTCAGATATAACTACGTGCTAAAGAGAACCAGGACTGATTATGACCATGTAGTGAATTGCCTTGGCTACTATGCTCCTTAGGTGAGCTGTAGGTGGTAGAGGACCCCTGTGATGACTATTCTTGGTTGTCAACTTGATGACATCTGTAATTAACTAAAACCCCCAAAATGGAGAGGCACACCTGACAGGGATTTCTGATAGATTTCAAATGGGAACATACACATGCAATTTGGACCTATGATACAGGAAAACACTGCTTTCATCCAGATATTTTGAGGTAGGAAGGTTGGCCTCTCGTCTGGACCATCCCTTCTGCTGGAAGTGGAATTATAAGAACATGAAAAAGGAAGCTTCACTCTTTGCCTGCTTGTTCTTGCCTCTCTAGCAAGCCATTTCTTCACGGTCATGAGTTTACTTCTTTGAGATTTCAGTGCATACTGAAGACCAGCTGAGGAATCCAGCCTGATAGACTGAATAACTATTGAATTCTTGGGCACAGGCAACCATTCTTCTGTTCACATACAGCCATTCTTGAACTTATTGGACCACAAATTGTTAAGTCATTCTAATAAATCTGCTTCTCTCCTCTCTCTCTCTCATACAGTAAATGGCATTGAGCTGCTAGCAAGGAGCCAAAGCCCACCTAAGTGGTTCATTATGCACAATGGACCACAAGAGCAAGGGGGCAGTGGGGAGTCTGATTCCATGGAAGAGCAACACTTTTAACTAAATCACTCCGCGTTGGATGTTTTCCCTTCTGATGTGTAGTTCTCAGCTGCTGTTCCTCCTTAGGGACAAGGGTGGGATAGCACCAATTAAGAGTTGTGAAGAAGTACAGGTCATTTGTCCTGCCTTTTTTTCTTCTCCAGTGTGGCACCCAAGGTATGGTAGAAGAAATAGCCTTTTAATTAGCTTCTTTCAGTGATATACACAGAAATGTAGCTTCAAAATGTTGGAACAAGTCAGGTTAGACTTGTTTTCTTTTACTTTTGTAAATACAAAGCCATTTTTGTTGCAGAATTAGATTCTTACATTTAGAGTTATACTCTGAGTCCAAAGAAGTATAGCAGGCTGAAAAATAGCATTGTTTGAATAGTTGACAGTGGAGTTTCTCTTAGGGAATAAATACGAATTTGGACAAGTGCCTTGCTAAAACACTTAGGCAGTAGAAGATGAAGCCTGGGGGAAATGGCTAAGAGGCAAGGGTATTATAAAGGCAAAAGCTGTTATGCAAATATTTTGCATAGGAAATAAACAGGAATTTGGGAAAGATCAGAAATAAGGAGAGAAAAATCTTCAGGCAAGATAACAATATGGTAGGAGGACCATCTGGGATGAGGGTTGAAGCCAGTGGAGCACAGGTCTGGGAGGAGGTTTGAAGCCAATGGAGCACAGGTCTGAGAGGCCAATTTAGTTTTTCCTTCCCTCTCTCCCTCACTCCTTTCTCCCTCACTTCCTGCTATTCTTCATTCCTGTGTCCATCTCTTCCACCATCCCCTCTGCACGTTGAACACCTGGCATTGCTCTTTGAGTTGTATGAAACACACAAACTACCATATGGCAGATTTTTAAAAAAACAATTAAAAAAAGGGAAAGGCACACTTTTTAAAATTTTGAATAAATAGAGCAAAATGTGAATAGGTCAAATGCAGGAGGAGAAGAGAAAGCAATACCAAGTACAGAGCAAGGGCAAGGGACCCATCTTTCCGTGTGATGCCCAATATGAAGACAAAGGAGACTACACCCAGGCTAGCACTTCTATGTGGACAGGGAAACAAGCTGTCACTAAAGGCAAACTAGACTGCAAGTCACATCCCTCCTTATTTTCAAAGTATAGGTCGAAGTTGCTTAGCTTAGGTTCTTAAGAATTTGGTCTCTGGTCAGATACATAGGCTGGGAGACTGCCTTGCCTATTTGCAAACTGCACCGTAAGAATATTTTATCTTATGTCTTTGTTATTCATAGAATTTATAGATTTATATTTTTATTTAAAGATTTATATTTTGTTCTTGGCTTACCTGCCTGTTAATCTCTTTTCTCAGCAGGGTGCTGACTTCTAGGTTCATGCAAGGTGACAGGGTCTGTTTACTCTTGCATTCATATGGTCCAATGCCTCAGCACCTGTGTCTTGAGTGAATGCATAACGCTTTTATCTTCTGTTCTTAAACCTCTAAAATACCAGAGTGGGAACAGTATCCTTCAAGGATACTGTTCTGTAAGAAAAAGAGACTAATGAAGGCGCCACAGTAAGTGTCCACCTTTATTGCCTATTATCCTGTATCTTAATTTCTTCCATAATATTGTTGTGTTTTCTATGCCACCGCAGTATGCCTTTGGCTCTGTAAAGTTGACAGAAGAGAACAATGAATATGCTATGCAGTTCTACCAGGGATTTTGAGAAACACCCCAACATGCTTTTCCGTTGGGAATGATCCACAACATGAGATCTTGCAGAGTCAGCCACCTGAGGCAAGGGAAGCATTTATTTGGCTCCTGATGCCACAAGACTCTTCTCTGCATGTTTTGCATAGAAGATCTTGAAGCAAATGCTAGGATTTTGTAAATTGGTAGTTACCAAAGGAGGAATCAGTTGGAATGCCTGCAGGCAAAAGCCAGGCAAAAGGTCAAAGAAAAGAGCACGGTGGTCTTGGAATGGCCAAGAATGAGACTAGCTGGTGGATTCAAAGAAGACAGCTCAACTCAGTGGAAGGCACAGCATACAGAGGACACCTAAAGAGGGAGTGCTGCCCAAGCCCAGAACCAGCCTTGAGATCATGCCTGGTTTCAAATTCACAAACCATTAGGCCTTCAAAGTTCATGGTCAGGAGGTAACTGCCAGAAGCAGCAGTCCCCATCTGTTTGGATAATCTGAGATTTAAGACCTGAGTACACGTGGAACTTGGCTCCTAGGTGATGGGCTTGAAAGGTGGAGGTTTTTTTGAGAATCCTGGGAAATAGATGTTTCTAGAGTCTGTCTACCAATGAGAGATTATAGGATTGCTTGTTTAGGTTATTCAACATAATGTTTGTTATAAATATTTTAGGTTGAGCACTATAAAAAGCATCATTTTATATGAACATTATTATGTATGTTATTTGTTTGAAGAATGAAATGTTCTGACTATGGATGTAGGCAACTTACACTCCATGTTGGCACTCTTTTCTGAACTCTATAACCTATGAAAACCCTCAAGTGCTCTTTGAACTCATAGAATATTTTATATATAAAATTAAATATCACTGTGGAAACGTTCCCCATACAACTTGTGAGGCCTTGAGATTCAGCCTTTTCAAATAATGCCCTTTGGGGTGGGTTTCTGCTGTGTTTCAAGAGTGTGTACTTTCAACTTGATGGTCAAAACAGCAGAATGAAGCCTCATCAGTTATACATGTGATGTCTCTTCCATCTCAGACCTGGGTCTATAAAAAGCTTTCAAATTTCAAGATAGAGAAGAGGATGGGTGGCAATCCATAACCTTCATTTTCATGGTCATTGCTAAGTACTTTGTAAAATCAAACTGTCAGGTTCAAAGGAAACTCCAGTTTCCCAAACTCCAAAAGGCAGTCCAAATATCCAGCAGTAAGCTCAACCTGGACAGTAGGAGGATTTCTGTTGGTTAGATAAAATCCAGAATTCCTCAGGAACTTCTAAATTGGTTCCCACCTGCCAAACTGCCAAAATGAGTCTGGCAAAAGGGACCCACCCACTTAACATACACCTGTGGCATCTGTCAGCACAATCAAGTTCCATGCTAACTTCCAACCTCCTTCAGTCCCTACTGACAAATGCTTGTCATGGATTTCTAATTCTTCCACTCCAGTCTCCTGGTCTTTCCCTCACCCCAGCCACTCACCCTTCTAATAACTAGCAATTCTTACTATTCTCAGCTTCAGCTCCTCTGTTCTCAGTGTGCTTTTGATGTTCTTTATCCCTTAGTTACTCTCCCATCTCTCATGGGTAACCCTGACTATGTCCATGGTTCTGTTTTTCTGCTTCTTCTTTGGTGGTGTCCAAATGCTACCGTTGTATACGGAATGGGAAAAGATGGAGTGGAGCCAAGCCCATAGCCCCATGTCTTCCCGTGGTGTGTTTGGACCCTTGTCTGGCAGTCTGTACAGTGTGGGTTGGGGGTGGTTCCTCCAGAGATCTCAGTGTTACAGCCCTTTAATGTTACAGTTCTTTAGACTGTCAATAAAGCAGCTCTTTCAGACAGTAGTCAACAAAACCACTTGTGCCCATATACTATATTTGGGGTGAAGCCCAATATAATTTTGGGGAAGTGGGTAGGGAAAGATCAGTGGCTGAAGGCTAAGGTACTGAGCTGCCTTATTAGCATAGGGAGGCATTCCAGGAATGTCAGATGCTTGCTGACTGGATTTCTTATTTGAAGGGGTGGTTTGGACCTATAGTTTCCTAAGGGCTGTGTGACATTCCTCAGGTAGGCAGTATGGGGTCCCCCAGGTAGAGAAGAGCCCACTGATAGTTGACAAAGTGAGTCACCATTTTGTATTGAGCTCAGGGCTTTCTGGTAACATTAGCATCTGGGTCTCCTGACATATGTCTAGTCTGCTGCTCATGCCTACTTTTTTCTCTCTGCTCTGGGAGCTTACAGATACCTCTAGAAAATTTCTTTCTGGATGTTTCCTCTCATACTTACAGTTAAAGCCTTTCCCTTCATCATATCATGGAGCAGTCCCATCAGTTTATACACAAACCCCACAGATACCAACGTTTAGAAAAATGAACACCATCCCAGAAAGCCAGATTACAAACATATTGCTTATGAATGTGACAGTTGTCTAAATTAATTAGCAAGCTGATTCTTTATCAGTGTTGTTCTCAGGAATTGTTGGGAGAAATTTTCACTTGAAAATGATGGAAGATAAATAGGATGGAGAAAGCACAATCAATCATGTCACAATTTGAGAGTTAAGCAGAACACCTGAGAGACCTTTGCTCTACGAGACCGACATTTTCCTTCATATGGCTGTCTGTTTAATCAGTTTTCTTGCTGCTACCTGGATTATGACAGTTGTTGCCACTCTGAGTTTGTTCAGTCAGCTGAAGTATTCTAGAACCATCTGTGAGCCAGTCCAATGTAAGTGAGACTCCAAAGTCTCAAAGTAGGGCAAGCATTTGCCAAAATACTTTTGAGACAGGCTGACTCCATGGCAGGCTTTCAACTGGCAGTTTAGGCCTAAATCTCTGTTTTCAAGAGCTGGGCAAGTCCAGGCAAGTCCAGGACTCAGAAGCTTCCAGGTCACCTGGCCTGAGGCAAGGACAATGGGTCAGCAGCAGTTCCCAGACTTCCTCAGCAAGAATTCCAGCCCACATGCCCTGGTAATGCAATGTCCCTAGAGATGGAGCAAGATAAAGGTCACCTACCCCAGAATCCCCTTAATGTGCTTTAAATCAAGCCTTTGAGCTCACTTGGGAGACCCCAGAATGCTGGACTTCTGCAGAATAAAACACTCCGCATTTACATACTATTTGAATCTGGGGCATCATTTTTTTTTTTTTTTTTTTTGTTGAACTATGGACCCTAACACTTCCTGTAAGACTTTATGAAAAAGAGAGTTTTTCATTCATTCATTTATTCATTCACTAGTTAATTCATTCGTATTTCATTAATTCTTAATCTATCCATCTGTGGAATCTTCCATTATTAATTTTAATTTTGCAGCAGGGGTGGTGATTGGCAACAAGTCATAGATTCTTTCATTTGGAAGGAAAGGTCATGAAGCAGAGACGGGGAGATTCTTATCTTCCTGTCTAAACCACCACGGTTGTGTGGATTTCACATGCTTCTTTTTGAGGTGAAGAGGCTGCTGTGAGCCACAGTATGATAATATGCTCTTCCTACTACTGAGGACATGAAAGAGGTGAAAAGCTGCTCCTGGGAAGATCAGCAAATAGCCTCAAACACCTGAGACTTTGATTTATTTCCTCCTCAAACATAAGGGATTTATGAAATTCATACTTTTACTCAGGGTATAATGAATTTATATTTAGCTTCCCCAAAGGCCAGTTCTTTGCTGGCCCAGTGCCAGTTGACTTGAGCTCCTTGTATGGTCTTCTTTCATGGATACATTGTGAATCACCTTGGAGACACTTTTGAAATAAAAAAATAAACTCAGAGTTCATTGTCCAGTCAGCTGAAGCATTTGGGTCCTGAGAAAGTCAATAAAACTAGCCTGAATTCAGTGGGAGCCAGGAGTGATTCTATTCAACTGACGAACAGGAAATTTGAAGGAGAAGAGGAGACTTGGATGATATTGGGCTTCCTAAAGTAGCTGGCCATCTGCATGTATGTCACTTCCTACTGTGAAAGTAACACAGTTAGTGTATCTGCCATTTCTGTTGAGCAAAGAGCTGTCCAAGATTCTCAGGTTCCAATATGTGGAAGCTATAGGTGCTATGACATGGAGTTGGGTATCCAGGCAAGACAAGAAGCCTCAGTGTTCTGCAATGACTTCTTGCTCCAGGACACCATGAACCACAAGGTTTAGAGTCTCTGGGAAGCCAAATTCATCAGCCTAAGAGGGTAGTGCATAGTGTTTTTCTAGGGCTGCGGAAGAGAGCATGGCCAATGAAGGTATCCAAGTTCACTCTCATTGACTTGCAGACCTCCATGATTATTAAGAATGTTTTATTTTATTTTATTTTATTTTTTTACTGATGTTCACATCTATGCTTTAGCAAAACCATCCTCTCGTAAGACAGTTTCCAGAAAACATTACATGACTCAACCGAGTCTCCAAAAAACCCCAGAAATTTCCACTTAAGGTAACTGCTTACATGAAGCAATCAACCCAATGCTTGAGTCTCAGCAAGAGCTCAATACATGATAATTACTGTGTACATTTTGGCTTTCCATGTCATGATCTTTCATTGTGCAAAGCCTGGAATTAAAAACTCTATGAACTGCAAGAGGGGAAATATTTGCAAAGCCATCCATAGAGGTGGCCACTTAGATGGGGTGTCTGGTTTCTCTTGACTTACCTATCACAATGAGGTTGCCTTCATAGTATTCAGGAACTTCAGACTCCAAGGAGCAATTCATGCAATCCTTAAGGACTGGGGCAGGTACTCTTGCTATCTTAGTGTACCTCATTTCATCATCCTGCTGGCACAGATACTGTCACTATCAGAATGTATCTCCCTACATCATCCTGGCTCTTCCTCTGGTTTTAACTCTGGCCTCTGTATCTTCTCTTTCAGTATTCTCTCAAGGCCAACTTTAACAGGCTCAGCCCTTGGGTTGCTCAGGGAGGAGGGCTCTGAAAGGATTACCTCCTTTCCCAGAGAAGTCACGTGGGTTGATTGAGGGGCAGTCTGTGCTCTGTGTTCTCTGGAATGATTTTGCATTTTCTCATCTGCAGCATACCTTACAATAAACTTCCCTCTGAAGCCCCGCACCATGAGGTGAAGCCCAGGGAAGAACATTCATCAACAGCCTGGCTCCTCTTGCTTTTTTCTCCTTAGGCAATCATTGAAGGAAGGAGAGACAGAAGCAATGGGGTTTGCTTTGGTCTATTTTTATTTTATTTACTTTTTTCTTATTCAAGGAAAGGTTTTTAATATGGATGTCAGCATGGGCACTGATAAAACAGGAGATGGAATCTAAGAAAAGGACAGTAACCTATTTCTAGTGTGGGTGTGTCTTCTATAGAAAAAGTCATTCTTGCGTCTTAAAAATGGTTTTGCTGGTGAGAAAAGCTCTGTGTGACCAGGTGTAAGTTCAGTTATGGTTTCAGTAGAACCATGTTTTAGCATCCCTGGTGGGCACAGTGCTTCATGGGAAACCAAGATTATGGAGCATCAGAAGCTCAAATCCCATGGTTGGTCCATGAGTTCTCCAAAATAACCTCTGAACTCTTCCATTGCAATTGAAAAGCAACTATGGACATGGAAGGAGCATGAATATATATGAATATTCAGAGCTCTGTTTGTGTACATAATGGCAGATAAATGAATATTTATATAGAGAAGAATAAGAAGTAAAAATGGGTATTTATATAGTTCAGCATATCTGAATACTTTATTGAATTATGTATCTTTTTGTTTCTTCTATTACATATAAACTTGTGCAAAGTCCTTCAGTACAATGGTAAATTTGTACATTTCTCTTCATATCCTTAGTAACATTTTTCTTTGAATGTTTTGAAGAATACCATTAAGTAAATAAAATGCCAAATTTATATAAAACTAGTGGACCAAATCTTTTATTATATTAAAGTTTCCTACCACATGAGATAATGCTTGGATTGAAATCTTTATTTATAGATATTAAATAAGTTACATCAAGTTATGTGAGTGTATTTGATGAATTTACAGTTTCATATATTGACTTTCCTTTTCTGATACCCGTAGTACCCCATTATACCTGAGGCACCCCTTTATACCTGTAGCACCTTATTATACCTGAAGCATCCCATTATACCTGAAGCACCCCATTATTCCATTTACTGTCTCACATACAAGTAACATAAAGTGGAAGCTTGAAAATTCACTACAAAATTGTAAAACTCTCTAGCAAGTGTATGTTTCATGTTAACAGTTGATGTACCTGTGGGTAAATATATCATTTTATTTTGTGCTTTAAAAAATAGCTATATGTCATGTCTCTAGCTGCATATATAGAAGAGGATGGCCATCATTGGGAAGAGAGGCCCCTTGGTCATGCAGACTTTATATGCCCCAGTACAGGGGAATGTCAGGGCCAAGATGTGGGAGCGGGTGGGTAGGGGAGCAGGGCTGGGAGGGGGGAGGGTATAGGGAACTTTCTAGATAACACTTATTGTTGTTCCACTTATAGGGTTGCAGACACCTTCTGCTCTTGGGTACTTTCTCTAGCTCCTACATTGGGAACCCTGTGTTCCATCCAATAGATGACTGTGAGCATCCATTTCTGTATTTTCCAGGCTCTGGCAAAGCCTCACAGGAGACAGCTATATCAGGGTCCTTTCAACAATATCTTGCTGGCATATGCAATAGTGTCTGCATTTGGTGGCTGATTATGGGATAGACCCCTAGGTGGGGAAGTCTCTGGATGGTCCATCCTTTTGTCTTAGTGCTAAACTTTGTCTCTGCAACTCCTTCCATGGATATTTTATTCCATATTCTAGAGAGGAATGAAGTATCCATGCGTTGGTCTTCCTTCTTGATTTTTTTGTGTTTTGGAAGTTGTATCTTGTGTATTCTAGGTTTCTGGGCTAATATCCACTATCAGTGAGTACATATCAAGTGACTTCTTATGTGATTGGATTACTTCACTAAGGATGATATCCTCTAGATCCATCCATTTGCCCAAGAATTGCATAAATTCATTGTTTTTAATAACTGAGTAGTACTCCATTGTGTAAATGTACCATATTTTCTGTATCCATTCCTCTGTTGAGGGACATCTGGATTCTTTCCAGCTTCTGGCTATTATAACTGGGCTGCTATGAACATAGTGGGGCATGTGTCCTTATTACCAGTTCGAACATCTTCTGGGTATATGTACAGGAGAGGTATTGCTGGATCTAGCTGCAGTACTATGTCCAGTTTTCTGAGGAACTGCCAGACTGACTTCCAGAGTGGTTGTACCAGCTTGCAATCCCACCAGCAATGGAGGAGTGTTCCTCTTTCTCCACATCCTCACCAGCATCTGCTGTCATCTGAATTTTTGATCCTAGCCATTCTGAGTGGTGTGAGGTGGAATGTCAGGGTTGTTTTGATTTACATTTCCTTGATAATTAAGGATGTTGAACATTTTTTTCAATTATTCTCAGACCTTCGGTATTCCTCAGTTGAGAATATTTGTTTAGTTCAGTACCCGGTTTTTGATGGGGTTATTTGAATTTCTGGAGTTCAGCTTCTTGAGCTCTTTGTATATATTGGATATTAGTCCCCTTTCAGATTTAGGATTGGTAAAAATTCATTCCCCATCTGTTGGTGGACTTTTTGTCTTATTGACAGTATCTTTTGCCCTACTGAAACTTTGCAATTTTATGAGGTCCCATTTGTTGATTCTTGATCTTACAGCACAGGCCACTGCTGTTCTGTTTAGGAATTTTTCTTATTCTTATATATTCTTAAAGGAGTCCCTGATCCAAAGAATGAGCCAACATCCAAGTTGCTGCTGCTGAAGACTAAGGACAATTCTACGACAGGTGCTTTGCCTATTTCTACTAATTTTTCCTTTATCACCATTGTTTCTGGAGTTTAGAAAAATCTAAGATTTCTTGCTGGATATACCATTCCTCATTTTCTTCTTCCTCCCATGCTTACATGTGAGGTACAAAAGGCCATGGCTTGTAAGGCTGAAAGCAGAAGTAAGTCCCTTATTAATAGGACACTAATCCACACCCATGTTATAACTGTGTGAAAGGAGTAAAACCATAATTAAAAAGGAAGGTCAGGGCCAGTGAGTGGAGCACAACATCTGTTCTAATCTAATCACGTGGGATCTGGGACAGCATTGGGGAAACAGATGATCGCCTAGACCAGGGGCAGAGGTCCCTTCCAGTCGGTGCTAGCACCTGGTTACTTGGGTGCACAGTCTGTGCACTTCCCCACAGTCCCTAGAGGACTCTACGCGATATTGGGACCACTGAACAGACTGCTCCAAGCTCCTCAAAGGAGACACTACTCCCAGGCCTGTAACTCACTGAGGATATTAGGACAACAGCATCCCAAGATAACAGGAGGTGGGTCACACCAGTATTCTAGGGTCTCAGTGGAACTTGACTGCCAAGATCTCAGACACACCCAGAATATCAGGTTCACAGGAGCCCACAATCAAAGGATCACAGTGAAAGCTGGACTCGGAGGAGTCCAGAAACAACTGGGATTTTAAGAAGGACAGGCTCCAATCAGTTATACTGAGGACAGCAAGCACCTGAGATATTCAGATGGCAGGAGGCAAGCATAAGAACAGAAGCAACAGAAACCAGGGTTACTTGACATCACCAGACCCAAAATCTCCCACCATGGCAAGTCCTGGATACACCATTACACCAGAAAAACAAGACATGGATAAAAAGTCACTTCTCATGATGATGATGGAAGACTTTAAGAAGGAAATACAGGAAAACACAGGTAAACAACCAGAAGCATTTGAAGAGGAAACACAAAAATTCCTTAGAGAGTATCAGGAAAACAATACCAAACAGGAGATGGAATTGAACAAAACCATCCAGGACCTAAAAATGGAACTAGAAACAATAAAGAAAACCCAAAAGGAGATAACCCTGGAGATAGAAACCATAGGAAAGAAATCAGGAACCATAGATGAGAGCATCAGCAACAGAATACAAGAGATGGAAGAGAGAATCTCAGGTGCAGAAGATTCCATAGAGAACATGGGCACAACAATCAAAGAAAATACAAAATGCAAAAAGATCCTAACTCAAAACATCCAGGAAATCCAGGACACAATGAGAAGACCAAACCTACGGATAATAGGAGTAGATGAGAATGAAGATTCTCAACTTAAAGGGCCAGCAAGTATCTTCAACAAAATTATAGAATAAAACTTTCCATACCTAAAGAATGAGATACCCATAAACAAACAAGAAGCCTACAGAACTCCAAATAGGCTGGACCAGAAAAGAAATTCCTCCCGATACATAATAATCAGAACAACAAATGCACTAAATAAAGACAGAATATTAAAAGCAGTAAGGAAAAAAGGTTAAGTAACATATAATTGCAGGCCTATTAGAATTACACCAGATTTCTCACCAGAGACTATGAAAGCCAGAAGATCTTTGACAGATGTTTGTTATACAGACACTAAGAGAACACAAAGGCCAGCCCAGGATGCTATACCCAGCAAAACTCTCAATAACCATAGATGGAGCAAGCAGAGTATTCCATCACAAAATAAAATTCACACAATATCTTTCCATGAATCCAGCCCTTCAAAGGATAATAATGGAAAAGCACCAATACAAGGACAGAAACTATGCCCTAGAAAAAGCAAGAAAGTAATCCTTCAACAAACCTAAAAGAAGGCAGCCACAATAATAGAATCCCAACTCTAACAACAAAAATGACAGGAAGCAACAATTACTTTTCCTTAATATGTCTTAACATCAATGGACTCAATTCCCCAATAAAAAGATATAGACGGAGGGCTTTCCCTGCCGGAACTTGTGAGAGAGCCATATTGGACATAGTACTACCAGAGGATCCTACAATACCTCTCCTGAGCATATACTCAGAAGCTGCTCCAACTGGTAATAAGGACACATGCTCCACTATGTTCATAGCAGCCTTATTTATAATAGCCAGAAGCTGGAAAGAACCCAGGTGTCCCTCAATAGAGGAGTGAATACAGAAATTATGGTACATTTACACAATGGAGTACTACTCAACTATTAAAAACAATGAATTTATGAAATTCCTAGGCAAATGGATGGATCTGGAGGGTATCATCCTTAGTGAGGTAAACCAATCACAAAAGAACTCACATAACATGTACTCACTGATAAGTGGATATTAGCCCAGAAACTTAGATTACCCAAGATACAATTTGCTAAACACATGAAACTCAAGAAGAATGAAGATCAAAGTGAGGACACTTCACCCCTTCTTAGAATTAGGAACAAAGCACACATTGAAGGAGTCACAGAGATCAAGTGTGGAGCTGAGACAAAAGAATGGACCAACCAGTGACTGCTGCAGCCGGGGATCCATCTCATAATCATCCACCAAGTGCAGACACTACTGCATATTCCAGCAAAATATTGCTGAAAGGGCCTGGATATAGCTGTCTCATGTGAGGCTATACCAGTGCCTGGCAACCACAGAAGTGGATGTTCACAGTCAGCTATTAGATGGAACACATGGTTCCCAAGGGAGGAGCTAGAGAAAGTACCCACGGAGCTGAAGGGGTCTCCAACCCTATAGGTGGAAAAACAATATGAACTAATTAGTACCCCCAGAGCTCGTGTCTCTAGCTGCATATATAGCAGAAGATGGCCTAGTTGGCCATCATTGGGAAGAGAGGCCCCTTGGCCATGCAAACTTTATATTCCCCAGTACAGGGGAACGCCAGGGCCAAGATATGGCAGTGGGTGGGTAGCGAAGCAGGGCGGGGGATAGGGGAGGGTTTAGGGAATTTTCAGGATAACATTTAAAATGTAAATGAAGACAATATCTAATAAAAATTGTAAAAAAATTTAAACAAAGAAGGAAGGTCAGTGCTGAGCTGTCCCCAAACCCTGGCTTTTGAGCATAGCTAGAAGCCCTGTGATCTGCTGTGTTCTGAGGAAAGCTCACACACTCAAGCTTTGCAGACTTTGGCTGGCTCTTGGGCTCAGTGTCTTCCGCCTAGTCTCTCTCCTGAGAAAAGGTTGACCTCAGAGTAGATGGGCACACTGTCTGCTGTGAGCACACAGGCCCTCTGCACCAACTCCTGAGATTCTTCTAACACTGCTTACTTTTGAGACATTGCAGATCTCAGGGCATCTTCTTCCCATGACCATAGTCTGTCCCTCCCTCTGCAGGGACATTTTACAATAAAGTTACTTCCTATGGATATCTGCACTTGCTTCGTATTTGCTTACAGAGCTGGGAATCCAGTTTGAAGATAAACTCACCTTCATATTGCCTGTATATGGCTCTTAGGCCTTTCCAGTGGAGCAGCTGTGCTGAGACCCACACAGATGAGTCTCAGCTGTGCTGAGACAGATGAGTTACCTCATCAGACACTGAGCTTTCTGATCCTTGACTTTAAAACGTGTCTGTGTATGCAGGATGTCATTTCAGGAAAAACTCTACAAGTGTCTAGTGTGCCTTTTCCCTGTGGTCTTCTGAAGAGAACTTGGAAGATGCCAGCATAATAAATGGAAAGCACTTGATGTCATTGCTTCAACAGGAGGCATCCTAAATAGCCACTTGAGCAGACAAACGAATACACCTAGCAACAAGAACACATTAATAGCATCCAAGTGTGCTGTAGTGGGGCCTGGGCAGTGTGCATTACCTGCACAGGTGACTTTGTGCTGTAAGCCTCCTTCTTGGCACCTGATGAGTTCTGAGCTGTATTGCAACTACAATATTGCAGTATTGCAATAGCTTCATTGCCATTTGCTCTCAACATGTATATCTCCAAGATAAACTCAAGCTATTGTCCCAACCCCTGGGACCCAGTTATTGGGGGGGGGGGTCCAAGGGGGACCATGTCTGAAAGAGAAACGGGTGAGAAAGGAGGAGGGAGGCCAAGTTGACAATCTTATCAAGGTCTGTTTATTGAGAGCAAGGTTACAGTATAAAAATCAATAAGAAGGAGGAAGAAACTGGCCTGTGCCTCAGCCTGGGGGTAGGGAACATCCTGTGGTTTATTTAGAAAGTTTGCAGTACTATTATCTGATCTTGGTGTGCTGTAGGCCGTCTTTTCATAAGGTTGGAAATCCCTCAGGAAGGGAGGGGAACGTTGGCTTATGACTCAATGTCAGTCTCCAGCATCTCCTTGGTGTGCTGTCAGCTGTCCTTGCAAAAGGTTAGAAGTTCCTCAGGAAGGAAGAGGAACGTTGGCTTGTGACTCAGCATGGTCTCCAACAAGCTATCAGTGTTCAAGATTCACCACTTTCTACCACGTGAGATGGACTGATTGTTCAAACTGAATGAAAGATCAGTCTTATTTCCAAAACATTTTTTTTTCACATAGGGAGGACAGATTTATTTTATTACCCATGGTCACAAATATAAAGCATTTTGGAAAATTAGGTTTGCCATTACTTTTAATCTCATCACTTTTCTTGTCACATTCGTGTATTTTATGTTAAGTTTTCTATCCATATTTACAGCCTAAGTATAATACATTTTGTTAGTTTGCAATTTAATTTTATAAGATTGTAATTTTTGCTTGCTGTTATTTTGTCTCTAAAACCATTGTTTTTAATCCTCTTTATTTAAGTAGAAGTGACTGAGCTGTTTGTTTTGGTGTGTACTATTAGATACAGCCTCAGTAAAAACCCCAATGCATGCAGTATTTCCATGCACCTCTTCATATCATTTCCTTGGAATAAATTTTCAAGTATAATATGACTACATCAATGAGTGTGAGGATTTTCATTGTTGCTGATAGATGTTACCAAATTCTTTCTAGAAGATTTATACCCATTGACGAAGAGTTATTGTGTTCTTGCTAACATGATTAAGAATTGAACATCTTTACTTCAACTTACATAAAATACTGCCTTATTTTCCATCACATTTTCGATTTCTCAGAAGAGAGATGTGTTTATATTTCCTTAGTTATGTCTTCCCTTGTGTATTTTCTATTTCTATTCATTTTAATTATTGCCTAACTCAGGAAGATTTACTGTGCAAAGTAATGTGGTGGAAGATCCAGAAGAAAACAAGAATAAGATGGCCCTGTTGGTGATAAATGTTCAGTGAGTAGAGAGGAAGAAAACCACTGAGCAAATAGGTAAAGAACAGTGAGACTTGCCCCAGTCCCAGGCTTTGTTTTAGGTGGCCAACAAACACCCCAAGAAGATTTAGCCGTGACCTGAACACTGTCATTGCTACAGAATCCCTGCAGTGTATGGGATGAAGATTATGAATAAAGATACAAGAAAGTGTAAGGATGCTAGAATTCAGTCAATCCTGGTGTATTTTAGAGGAAGGGTACAGTAGCTATAACAGTGTGTGAGAGAGGAAACAACTGAGATGTGCAGGGATGCTGTAGTACTGGGCTAAGGTGGGTTGTCATGGAGGTGTGCAGAAGAGGGTGTAGTGCTGGGCTGAGGTGCGACATCAAAGTTCCAGAGGCCATGGTAAGAAATGTGGGTTTGCCTTAGTATAGAAGAAAACAACTGAAGACTTTTAAATTCAGTGATAAGGTCACACTGAATTCTGGGGGGAGAATAAAATGTGAGGGGAAACATATTAGCAGGCCATTGCAGCATCCTTACAAAGGGATGATCTCTTGTGGATTGGGATAATGAGGAGGAGGAAGAAGAGAAAAAAAGTCTCTGTTTTCTTTTGGGTAATACATGAACCAGAGGCAGAGATAAGAGACAAGATTCAGGAGTAGATAACTCCCAGAGAAGGTGGCCCTAGCAATGAAATAGGCAGCACAAGAGAGATGGAAGGATGGAGAGTCCAGAAGGATGCTTCGAATCACAGCTACAGAAAGCAGGTCTGGGCTGCTCTTAATGTCTTCTGGGTATAGGGTACCTCCCATGGCTGTGTATCCAAACACTGCAGCTGGAAACCTTTTCTCATGCCTTCAGAGCTCAGATGGTTCCTGCAATGCCCATGTGCATGTGACAAACCACATTGAGAAGAGTTTTAAAACTTGGAAGAATATCAGTGTAGATGTCATTGTATGATGTATGGTGGACTGGGGAGTCGTTCTACATCAGTATGGAATCATAGGGTCCTTGTAATTGAACAGAGGTACGAACATCCATCACTGAAGATGTGATGAGGGCTGACAATTGGAGATAGGGCAAGGGCCTGCTGCAAGAGAGTCAACTGGGGTGAGGAGTGGGTTTTCCTCTCAAGCCTCTGGGAGAAAAGCCCTGGGTTTTAGCTTTCTGAGACCTGTGTCAAATCATCAGATGGGTCATGGGATAAATCTATGCCATTTGAAACCACTTAGCCTAGATAACCACAAGATGAAGTGGAACTGGTCCCATCATCAGGATTCCAAAGCATTATGGGGAAGAGTAAGACTGTGTGGTACATACATTGCTTGCTGAGGTCTGTTTTTAGAGAGGCTCTAGATTAAATCTGTGGGGAAGCTTACAATATAAGTTTTGATGATTTAATTTTAATGTATAGGAAAAATGAACAAAGTATGAGCCCTAGCTACCCCGATGGAAACACAGTAGCAACTTGATGCCCAGGCTTTGTGGGAGCACCTCTGTGCTGGATAGTTAAATGTCAACTTGACATATGAGAGGAGGGAACCTCAATTGAGAAAATACCTCTATAACATCTGCTGGTAAGCAAGCCTGTAGGACATTTTCTTATTTAGAGATTGAGGGTGGTGCCACCTCTG
The DNA here is from genome assembly GCA_902729485.2 of Mus minutoides. Classification (NCBI taxonomy): domain Eukaryota; kingdom Metazoa; phylum Chordata; class Mammalia; order Rodentia; family Muridae; genus Mus; species Mus minutoides. The sequence goes on along the minus strand of LR749557.1, from coordinate 2,392,609 downwards.
GCCTGGTGGCCCTGAGTTCTATTACAAAGCAGATTCTCTGTAGTTACAGGGAGGAAGCCAGTAAGAGTATCCCTCCATAGCCTATGTGTCACTCTTGCTTCTGTGTTCCTGTCCTCTTTGAGTTCCTGTCCTTCCTTCAATGATGGACTGAAGTATAGAAGTGTAAGCCAAATGAACCCTTTCTTCCAGTTCTACTTGCTTTTTGGTCATGGTGTTTTACTGAAGCAACAAAAATCCTAACACTAGCCCCATTAAAGAAGAACAAGATCTATGGAAGTGTGGAGATGGATATCACTTAGAATTCAGGGAAGCTTAAAGACCTCAACTGACATCACTTACAAGACCTAATTTACTACAGCTTTTCTATACTCTAGTCTACATCTGACATTCTCTGCCAGGCATAGCTCTTCCTGTCCACTGGACACACTGACTTTTCATTCAGGAACCTAGCCAGATGTTGTAGACACAGTGATTCAGCTTGCAAGTTGCCCTGTCCACTAGTTCTTTAGTTTCTCTTGTCTGTCCCTGTAGTTCTTGTTTCTCAAGCCTTCTGACATCTGCCACTCTTATTTCTTTATAATCTTAGCCCACATGCTTTTCCCTGAGTTTGGATTTTAAGAGATTTTTAAGAATTTTCTTTTACTGCTAACTTCTTGATTTTCAAATTGCTCATTTGATTTCTACAAACAAGATTCTGATTCGTTATGTTGATCTTTGTTTTAGAAGAGACTTATGTTCCAAAAAAATTAGACTCAGAATATTTGGATCAACATCTCCTCTCTGGTTTGATACAAAGAATAAATAATCTGGAGAGGGAAGAGGACCTGGGGGAGATGGGGCAACATCTGTCACACCTGGTTTAGGCTTCAATGCTACTGGGTATGTTTATATGCATATTTTGCTCCTGTTCAATGTATATTTGGGAAAGTAAAAGCAAAATTGGAGCTAGCATATGTGCTGATGAAATCAAGCCAAAAAATATGAATGGGGCAATTGGAGATAACCTCAAGGGACCAAACAGAAAAGAGCACACATGATTAGACTACTGTGTCAGTGTAGTTGCTTGATTAGAAAGGGATGTGTTTGTATGCTTCCTGGTAACCCAAAAAAGCAAGATTAAAATGTATGCTCTGTTATAGGAAAGGAAATGATGGTATTTCTCAGTTTCTTTGGTAGCAATGACAGCAAAAATCTTTTGCTCGAGTTCCTGCCAGCAGATGATAGAGCTCAGAGAAAGATTTGGAAATATCTGAGGCACCCTAGCACACCCAGCATCTTGAGATCACTGCTGAGTGGACCACAACATCTGTTCCAGAAAAACCCAGAGGGTCTTGTGCCAGCACAAACAGGGACAAAGGAAACCTGCCCAACCAGCAGCTGGGATTCCTTCTGGTGGCTCCAGCCCCACCCCATCTTGGGCATGAACTTGGCAGGTTCTTGGCAGGCACACCCAGGATCTTGGGATCACTGAGACCAGTCTACGCAGAAGAGCATGTGGGCAGCAGAAGCAACAGAGCTTCTTGGACAAGCTCCCTTCGGGCCTTCATCCTCAGCCAGGAGGCAGAGCTGAGATCCAAACCCCTGGGCAACTTCCTCAAAAAAGGAGAGTCTGCCTCCAGGGAGGACTCTGACCCAGGGACCCAGGAGGTGGATCTGAGCTCCAGACTTCTGTGCACATTCCTTGCAAAAGAAGAGCTTTCCTGCAGAGAGTGCTCTGACCACTGGGACTCAGGAGAGAGTTGGACTCCCAGGAGTGCTAACAGAGGCTAACAGAATCACAGGAGGAACAAGCTCCAACCAGAGACAGCTAGAACATCTAACACCAGAGATTACCAGATGATGAAAGGCAAATGTAAGAACCTTACTAACAGAAACCAAGACCACTCGGCATCATCAGAACCCAGTATGCCCACCAAATCGAGTCCTGGATACTGCAACACACCCAAAAAGCAAGACTCGGATTTAAATTCATATCTCATGATGCTGGTAGAGGACTTTAAGAAGGGCATTAATAACTCACTTAAAGAAATACAGGAGAACACAACTAAACAGGTAGAAGTCCTTAAAGAGGAAACACAAAAATCTCTTAAAGAACTACAGGAAAACACAAACAGGTGATGGAATTGAACAAAACCATCCAAGATCTAAAAATGGAAGAAGAAGCAATAAAGAAAACCCAAAGGGAAACAACTCTGGAGATAGAAATCCTAAAAAAGAAATCAGGAATCATAGATGTGAGCATCAGCAACAGAATACAAGAGATGAAAGAGAGAATCTCAGGTACAGAAGATTCCATCAAAAACATGGAAACAACAATCAAAGAAAAAGCAAAATGCTAAAAGATCCTAACTCAAAACATCCAGAAAATCCAGGACACAATGAGAAGACCAAACCTAAGGATAATAGGTATAGATGAGAATGAAGATTTTCAACTTAAAGGGCTAGTAAATATCTTCAACAATGTTATAGAAGAAAACTTCCCTAACCTAAAGAAAGAGATGCCCATGAACATACAAGAAGCCTACAGAACTCCAAATAGACCGGACCAGAAAAGAAATTTCTCCTGACACATAATAATAAGAATAACAAATGCACTAAATAAAGACAGAATATTAAAAGCAGTAAGGGAAAAACGTCAAGTAAAATATAAAGGCAGACCTATTAGAATTACACCAGATTTCTCACCAGAGACTATGAAAGCCAGAACAGATGTTATACAGACACTAAGAGGAAACAAATGCCAATCCAGGCTACTATACTCAGTAAAACTCTCAATTACCATAGATGGAGAAACCAAGGTATTCCATGACAAAACCAAATTCACACAATAGCTTTCCACAAATTCAGCCCTTGAAAGGATAATAAAAGGAAAATTTCAACACAAGGATGGAAATTATGCCCTAGAAAAAGCAAGAAAGTAATCCTTCAACAAACCTAAAAGAAGGCAGCCACAAGAACAGAATCCCAACTTTAACAATAAAAATAACAGGAAGCAACAATTACTTTTCCTTAATATCTCTTAATATCAATGGTCTCAATTCCCCAATAAAAAGACATATACTAACAGACTTGCTACATAAACAGGAACCAACATTTTGCTGCATACAGGAGACCCACCTTGGTAACAAAGACAGACATTACCTCAGAATAAAAGGCTGGAAAACAATTTTTCAAGCAAATGGTCCAAAGAAAGAAGCTGCAGTAGCCATTCTAATATCGAATAAAATCGACTTCTAACTCAAAGTTATCAAAAAAGACAAGGAGGGTCACTTCATACTCATCAAAGGTAAAATATTCCAAGATGAGCTCTCAATTCTGAATATATATGCTCCAAATACAAGGATATCCATATTCATTAAGGAAACTTTAGTAAAACTTAAAGCACACATTGCACATCAGAAAATAATTGTGGCAGACTTTAACACCTTACTGTCATCATTGGACAGATCCTGGAAACAGAAACTAAACAGAGACACATTGAAACTAAAAGAAGTTATGAAACAAATGGATTTAATAGATATCTACAGAAAATTTTATCCTAAATCAAAAGAATATAACTTCTTCTCACAACATCATGGTACCTTTTCCAAAAATGACCATATAATTGGTCATAAAACAGGCCTCAACAGATATAAAAATAATGAAATTATCCCATGCATCCTATCAGATCACCATGGACTAAGGCTGATCTTCAATAACAACATAAAGAATAGAAAGCCAACAATCACATGAAAGTTAGACAACACTATATTCAATGATACCTTGCTCAAGGAAGAAATAAGAAAGAGATTAAAGACTTTTTAGAGTTTAATGAAAATGAAGGCACAACACAGCCAAACTTATGGGAGATAATGAAAGCTTTCCTAAGAGTAAATGTTGGAGTTTGTCAAAAGATCCTTACTCACAAGGACCACAGAGACTGCCGCCATCACTGCAAAATGCATGAGTATTTTTATTGATCCAACATGTTGGGGACTCCCCTCTCAGCATGCAGGCCAGAGGAGAGACTCAGAACAAAGAAAGAACACACTTTTTATACCTTTGTGAGGGGCAGATTTGAGCAACAGGGTTCTCATTGGTGTAGCAAGTACCCTTTCAGGCATTGGTTGGTTTGTATAGTGACTAATTAACCCTTTGGCCTAGTGACTTACTTTCTTGCCCCCATGGTGGGTTATTATGATTTGGTCAGCAAAGTAATAGTACATTAACATCACAGCTATTAACATCAGGGGAATTCTCACAACAAGGTCAGGGTGGTTTGTGGTCTGTGTCAGAATTCAGTGTGGGGCAGGGAGGGGGACAGGAGAATTGCTAATCTTGTTATGGTTATTTCTCTGAGAACAGCTAATATTGTTTTGGTAGCTGCAGGCTTAATCATTTTGACTGCTAAAACTATGTTTTTACATTTGTTTAGTCAGCCAGCTTCCTTATCTGGCTCTGTACTTTGCCTGCTAGTTCAGTTTGGGAAGTCCTTTTCGAAGGGGGAAGGTACTGGGTGGTCTTGAATTCATTTTGGATGTTATAGAAAATTCATACCTCTGAGTACTGCCAAAAAGAAACTAGAGAGAGATCATATACTAGCAGCCTGACAGCACACCTTAAAGCTCTAGAACAAAAGGAAGCAAATTAACCCAAGAAGAGTAGATGGCAGGAAATAATCAAACTTAGGGCTGAAATCAACCAAGTGGGAAAAAAAAAGAACTATACAATTAATTAACCAAACCAAGAGCTGGTTCTTTGAGTAAATCAACAAGATAGATAAACCCTTAGCCAGACTCACTAGAGGGTACAGGGACCATATCCTAATTAACAAAATCAGAAATGAAAAAGGAGACATAAGAGAAACTGAGGAAATCTAAAACATCATCAGATCCTACTACAAAAGATTATACTTAACAAAACTGGAAAATCTGGATGAAATGGACAATTTCCTAGACAGATACCAGGTACTAAAGTTAAATCAGAATTAGATTAACTATCTAAACAGTACCATTTCCCCTAAAGAAATAGAAGCAGTCATCAATAGTCTCCCAACCAAAAAAAAAATCCCAGGACCAGATGGGTTTAGTGCAGAGTTCTATCAGACCTTCAAAGAAGTCCTAATTCCAATCTCCTCAAACTATTACACAAAATAGAAACAGAAGATACTCTACCCAATTCATTCTATAAAGTCACAATTACTCTGATACCTAAACCACATAAAGACCCAACAAAGAAAAAGAACTTCAGACCAATTTCCATTATGAATATCAATGCAAAGATAATAAAATCCTTGCAAATCGAATCCAAGAACGCATCAAAACGATCAATCATCATGACCAAGTAGGCTTCATCCCAGGGATGCAGGGATGGTTTAATATATGGAAATCCATCAACGTAATCCACTATATAAACAAACTCAAAGATAAAAACCACATGATCATCTCTTTAGATGCTGAGAAAGCATTTGACAAAATCCAGCACCCATTCATGATAAAAGTCTTGGAAAGATAAGGAATTCAAGGCCCATACCTAAACATAATAAAAGCAATATACAGCAAACCAGTAGCCAACATCAAACTAAATGGAGAGAAACTTGAAGCAATCCCCCTAAAAATCAGGGACTTGACATGGCTGCCCACTTTCTCCCTACCTATTCAATATAGTACTTGAAGTCCTAGCTAGAGCAATTGGAAACAAAAGGAGATCAAGGGGATACAAATTGGAAAGGAGGAAATCAAAATATCACTGTTTGCAGATGATATGATAGTATATATAAGTGACCCTAAAAATTCCACCAGAGAACTCCTAAATGTGATAAACAATTTCAGTGAATTAGCTGGATATAAAATTAACTCAAACAAATCAGTGGCCCTTCTTTACACAAAAGATAAACAGGCTGAGAAAGAAATTAGGGAAACCACACCCTTCACAATAGTCACAAAAAATATAAAATACCTTGGTGTGACTCTAACTAAGCAAGTGAAAGATCTGTATGACAAGAACTTCAAGACTCCAAAGAAAGAAATTGAAAAACATCTCAGAAGATGGAAAGATCTCCCGTGCTCATGGACTGGCAGGATTAATATAGTAAAAATGGCTATCTTGTCGACAGAAATCTACAGATTCAATGCAATCCCCATCGAAATTCCAAGTCAATTCCTCATGAAGTTAGAAAGGGCAATTTGCACATTCATCTGGGATAACAAAAAATCTAGGATAGCAAAAACTATTCTGAACACTAAAAGAACCTCTGGTGGAATCACCATGCCTGAACTCAAGCTGTACTACAGAGCAATTGTGGTATAAACTGCATGGTACTTGTACAGCAACAGACAGGTAGATTAGTAGAATAGAATTGAAGACCCAGAAATGAACCCACACACCTATGGTCACTTGATCTTTGACAAGGGAGCTAAAACCATCCAGTGGATAAAAGATAGCATTTTCAACAAGTGGTGCTTGTACAACTGGCATTTATCATCTAGAAGAATGCGAATTGATCCATTCTTATCTCCTTGTACAAAGCTAAATTCTAAGTGGATCAAGGAACTCCAACCTAAAACCAGAGACACTAAAACTTCTAGAGGAGAAGGTGGGGAAAAGCCTCGAAAATATGGGCACAGGAGAAAAGTTCCTGAACAGAACAGTAATGGCTTGTGCTGTAAAATGGAGAATTGATAAATGGGACTTCATAAAATTGCAAAGCTTCTGTAAGCCAAAGGACAATGTCAATAAGACAAAAACACCACCAATAGATTGGGAAAGGATCTTTACCCATCCTAAATCAGATAGGGGACTAATATCTAATATATACAAAGAACTCAGGAACCTGGACTCCAGAAAATCAAATAAGCCCATTAAAAATGGGGCACAGAACTAAACAAATTCTCAACTGAGGAATACCAAATGGCTGAGAAGCACCTGAAAAAATGTTCAAAGTCCTTAATCTTCAGGGAAATGCAAATCAAAACAACCCTGTAATTCCACCTCACACCAGACAGAATTACTTAGATCAAATATTCATGTGAGAGCAGATGCTGGCGAGGATGTGGAGAGAGAGGAACACTTCTCCATTGCTGGTGGGATTGCAATCTGTTATAACCACTCTGGAAATCAGTGTGGTGGTTCTTCAGAAAACTTAACATAGTACTACTGGAGTATCCATAAATACCTCCCCTGGGCATATATCCGATGATATTCAAACTGGTAATAAGGACGCATGTTCCACTGTGTTCATAGCAGCTTTATTTACAATAGCCAGAAGCTGGAAAGTACCCAGATGTAGCTCAACAGAGGAACGGATACAGAAAATGTGGTACATTTCCAGAATGGATTCCTACTCAGCTATTAAAAACAATGAATTCATGAAATTCTTAGGCAAATGGATGGGTCTGGAGGATATCATCCTTAGTGACATAACCCATTCACAAAAGAACTCACATGATATGTACTCACTGATAAGTGGATATTAGCCCAGAAACTTAGAATACCCAAGATAAAATTTGTAAAACACATGAAACTCAAGAAGAAGGAAGATCAAAATACGGATACGTCTTCATTCCTCCTTAGAATGGGGAACAAAATGCCCTTGGAAGGAGTTACAGGGCCAAAGTTTGGAGCTGAGACAGAAAGAGAGACCATCCAGAGACTGTCCCACCCAGGGATCAATCCCACAATCAGTCACCAAAAGCAGACACTATTGCATATGCCAGCAAGATATTGCTAACAGGACCCTTTTATAGCTGTCTCTTGTGAGGCTATGCCAGTGACTGGCAAATACAGAAGTGGATGCTCACAGTCATCTATTGGAAGGAACACAGGGCTCCCAATGGAGGAGCTAGAGAAAGTACCCAAGGAGCTGAAAGGGTCTATAACCCTATACGAGGAACAATAATATGAACTAACCAGTATCCCCAGAGCTCGTGTCTCTTGCTGCATATATAGCAGGAGATGGCCTAGTTGGCCATCATTGGGAGGAGAGGTTCTTAATCTTGCAATGATTATATGCCCTAGTACAGGCGAATGCCAGGGCCAAGAAGTGGGAGTGGGTGGGTTGGGGAGCAGGACTGGGGGAGTGTATAGGGGATCTTTTGGGATAGCATTTGAAATGTAAATGAAGAAAATATCTAATAAAAATTTGTTTAAAATTATAAAAAAAATAAAATATCTGTCAAGATCAGAAATTTTAAATGCTTATGGCTCAACCATTATATCAGTCAGGTGTCTCTAAAGAAACAGAACTGATACTGTGTGTGTGTGTGTGTGTGTGTGTGTNGCTACTAGAAGGTATGGCCAAAATTAAGGGGATACATGACTTCCTGCATCTAATAATCTGATTAAGAAAACCTCCTCAAAGTCATGCCTAATAGCTCGAGTTTCAGTTGACTCCAAAAGCACATTTATAACGAGCTAGATGTTTAATTAATTTTCTTATAACTTAAAACAAGAACACCAGGCAATCAAGTTCTTAATAATGTGATATTAAGTGCCTCCTCTACTTGAATATACCAATGGCTAAGTACAAAACTGCTCCTATCAAGCTGACTAGCCCAGCGTGGAGGGACAGGGCTGGCCATCATGTCCTTCTCCACACAAACCCCACTTCAAGGCTTAAGCAGTTTCAGTCATTCTAGCCTACAGGAGCACCCAGCTCTGATGTAAGGAAAGCTCAAAAGCTTCTTGTGCTTCTTAACTGCTCCAAATCCAGGATTGTTAGTGGGAAGATAGTGCTTATTGTGACACAAAAAGTTTGTGAACCCTAAGAGGACCAGCAAGGAACTGATTCTGATGCAATCTCATTAGGGTCTCTTTATTCATGCTCAATCTTGGGCCACACCGCCATCTCTGATGCAGAAGAACAGGGTGGAAAGCTGATCCCGGTTTTAGGCAAGCATTTGTAGAGGTAAGAAAGGTGGTATCTAGCCTGGTACACATCTAGTTAGGGTGCTATGATGGCTGGTGCTGGAGCCAAACCATAAACTTAACTTCTGCTTTCCTCCTGATTGGTGGTTGTTAACTTCTGCTTTCCTCCTGATTGGTGGTTGTTAACTTCTGCTTTCCTCCTGATTGGTGGTTGTTAACTTCTGCGTTCCTCCTGATTGGTGGTTGTTAACTTCTGCTTTCCTCCTGATTGGTGGTTGTTAGGAAGTGAAGTGTCAGGGGCACGTTTGTAACCTGGAGATGTAGATTTGTTGAGGAATAACCTGGAAACTGTTAGATATAGGTCTTATTGGGGGTAACCTGGAAACCCGTGCTAGGTACTGGCCTGTTAATTAACTTGAGTTCAACCTTAGGTCAGGTTCTCTAGGATGAAGTCTGAACCCAAAAGATTTGGTGTCTCATGCTAACCTGAGAATCAAGGGTACAGGACTTAGCTCTTTAGTGGACCTTGGTGGCTCCAGTTTCTTTTGTTATGATTTTGAGGAACATGAAGACTATATTTCTATTTCATTAAGGCTTAGCCCAAAGCATCATGCATAGACACAGATTCAAAGCCTGCATTCCAGATCTAAATCAGGTTCACTGGGAGTAAGACCTGGATGTGCATTTTTAACAGGTCCTGGGGGAGTTATAATCATTATTCAATATTTAAGCCATAAACTCAACTGTCTATATTTACAGGGTCTATTGCAATCATTACAAACTGCACTTTGACTTATATTCAAGTCTGAAGATCTTTCTGTTTCATGATTCTTTCCAGCTCAATATTATTTGATCCACATTTCTGATTGTATCTTTCTTCCTGGTAGAATTTTCCAACTACACAATACCAGAAAGGGTTACAGGGTTAAACAGATAAAATAGATTTTCCTACTTATTTAGATGTATAGCCAATTCATTTTGTACATTATTCCCTCTCAAATCTCCAGGTAGTCTTTACATTGTTCTGTTGGATAGCTACCATAATGAAATATCTCCTATTTGGAATATTGATCCAATGAGTAGCTAGAGGTTTGTCACAAGGGAGCTTTGAGGTGATGAAAAGGGAGTTGTTGCCAAAAACATTTTAAAATGAGATTCTGATATCAGCCTAAAGATGCACAAGAGCCATTTTGATTTCATTTTGATATACATGGGCTACCATAGCACAGTGCTCCTGAGATCTTGCTTCCTTCTGCAAGCTGAAACTCACTTCCTAAAGCAATGAAGACCAATTTTTCCACAAACACTTTGTTTTCAAAATAAAATATACACATGATCAAATACATCAAGTACATAATAAAACTAAGAAAATGCATGGTCTATATCTCTTTGTCCAGTTTGTTGGGCATACTATAATAAACAAGACTTGCTTTTCTAATTTAGTTAATATTCTTAAATTTGTGTGAGTACTTAGTTTTTCTTTTATTTTTCCTTCAAAGACACAAGCTCCTATGGAAAACACTCTGAAGAACACATATTATGTAATCTTAATTTTTAAATGCTGTAATGTTTTTCAGCACCTCCTGATGCCTGTAGTGCAGAGTGCACAATAATCAGAGGCAACAATTACAGGAGGCCAAGTAAGATAAAAAGAACACAGTGGGGTGCTCACCAAGGACAGCCTTTCTGAAATGTGTCCAGCAGAAAGTCAGTTTGTGTTAGAACTGAATACCTGCAAATAATTTTCTCTTCTTTATTTGCCAGAAGATAGTCACTAGCCCAGCTCAGCATAGAAAAAAAAGAGCCTGACTTCCAAGCGTGAACCTAATCTCTGAAGACATCTGTTGTCACCACCAGCCCTGGATCAGGCCCTGCATCATTTTGTCCCTCCTCAAGGGAATTAGACATATACCTGTAGGATTTTATCTCTTTTTAGTAACAAGCAGGCTTATTGTCTAATCTTCAAAAACCCAATCCCATCTCTCATAAAGAGGATAGGGAATGAATCACGATTTGTTTGTGTAACAGGTGGATTCCAGGCACTAAAATGTGATGTGGAGGACTGTTCAGGATTGAATAAGTTTTCTGGTTTTCCTCAGCAAGGGTCCCTCAGATTCAAGTACAATTTGTGTAGAGCTCTTGTGACTATCAGTGTGTTTCATCACAAATGCTTACAGTGTATATGATTAAAGTATTTAACACATTTTAGATAAAATTCATATGTAAGAATTTTAGTGTGAGATGTAAAAACTCCTGCTTTGTACCAACACATGCACACTGTGTAACCCCAAATCCTACTGAGATTTAGAATGTTTCTGTCATCACAAAAAGTCCCTGTAGTCTCTTCCCAGGCATCTCTCAACACACAGGCACCCAACCAACACATAAACACCCTACACACACCCCTACACACACAGACACTCACACACACACACACACACACACACACACACACACACAGCACATACATAAATAGGCACATATGAGCACACAGGCACCCCACACACTCAGGCACACAGAGACATCCCCCCTCCATATATATATATTAGTCACTACCTTCTTACACACAGGAATCCCACTGTCTGTCAGTCACCTACACACAAAGGTGCTCCCACACATACACAGTTTCTTACACATGCACACACACACACACACACACACACACACACACACACACACCCAGGTACCTGACATACATATATAGGTATCACCTTTCTATACTCAGACAGCCCCCTAAACACACAGGCACATTACACACCCAGACACATACACACAGAGACACAGGTAACTGCTACATAAATAAGCAAAAAACACAGGTAACACACACACACACACACACACACACATCCTAAACACATACACATTCAGGTACCACCCTCTTACACACAGGAACCTTATTCCCCACAGGCATCTATACACACAAATGCACACACACACAGTCCCCTCCATATACATGTAAAACCACTACTCTCCTACATACAGGCACTCTCATACACATAGATCTTTATACACACACACACACACACACACACACACACACACACACACACTGGCAGCAGCCATTGTTCTGAATCTTTCCAGCATGATTCTCATTTGCCTTTTTAGAGTTTTATAGAAATGAGACTGAGACTCCACCTTATTCTTAGCTTTTCAATAATTTGAGTCTTTTCCATAACTACTACCACCTACTGCAAGATGAAGCTTTTCCAACAAGGTTGCGAGCGGCACTAATTTGGGTTACAAACCCAAGTGTTTAAAAGTAGTTCTGTGGGACCATGAGAGACAGCCTGTTTTGGTTGAATGAGGCTTGCTCTGGTGACCCAGTAAAGACCCAATTGGAAGCTCTACAAGGGATGGAACAGTGAGCCACGTTCCCAGAGACAGGTGCCTGACACCACAGAGCCCCCAACTCCATAATTCTGTGACTATAAGTCATGCAGACAATTTCCCAAGCATCTGGCATTCTGGCTAGACTCCTCCCCCCATTGCCTGGTCCACTCCTCCCCACAGTTACATGGGTACAGAAAGGTAGCCCAGCCCACCAGAAAAGGGGCTGCTTGTCCCCCCTTTAAGCTCTCACCTTTCTTACTCTCATATCTAGCCCTCCTTCTCTCTCTCCCTTTCCCCCTCTCTTCACATAGCCATGGCTGGCCTCTCTCCCCCTTTTTACCTTCTCTCTTTCTCTCTGCCTTTCTACAATAAAGCTCTAAAAACCAGACTGTCTCTGCTCATCAAGGCCCGCTGTGCTTAAATGATGGGATAGGCTTTCTCTTAAAGAGCCACATCTAACCTCCTGCCAGAAGGCCTTCCTGCACTCCAGCCACAGACCATACCAAGAACTCTCACCCATTTGGGAACTACCCTGTACCCCCTCTCTCCCTGCCCTCTCCTTCCTTTGGCCCTGGGGATGACCTAGCCGCCCCCAGGGCCTCCATTTTGTTCTCAGCTTTTCTGCAGTGTCCAGCAGTGTGTGGGATGCCCAAGACTGAGAACCTGTTATCTCTGGCCTCTGTGAGGACTGCCCTGCGTCCAACCCCAAGGGCTGGGTCCGTAGCTTCCCACATCCAGACACCCACCCAGGCCGCATGGAAAGTGTGCGGCAGTCCTCGCACATCCGTCTACCTGCCTGCTCAGAGCACTGGAACTCTGGCTGGACTCAGCGTTTTCTCCCACTCCCCTTACACATGCCCATGTATGTGTTTCCTCTCTTGGGTCTATGAATCCAATCCGAAATCAGTTGGTTGACTACATAATATCCATGCTGCTGTTGCACCAGTGAGCACAGCTTGATATGACTATTGACGCTGACAGGATTCAGATCTGGGTAAGATGCTAGATAACTTTTTCTCTCCCAGCAGCTTGGATAGCACCTTCGAATAGTATGAAACTTACCATCAGGGAAAAAACATGGGAAAGCTTAATAGTAGAGTCAATATAATATCTTTTGTTTTATTTTTCTGTAGGCTTGAAATTTTTCATAGAAAATGAGAGGTGATACTTAATGATAAGTTTATTATAGCTGTATATTTAAATACTTAGTTTTCATTAACACTTGTAGTTTGGTTTTTAAATATCTATTATTAAATGTTGTTGATTACAAACCTCATTGAAAGGGGGTTTTGTATGTCTACTGAAGTCTTTACTACATCTCACTAGGCTCTATTATGCTGCAGTAACAAATAAGACCCCAAAACTCTAGTGCAGTGGTTCTCAACTTTCCTAATACTGTGATGCTTTGATACAGTTTCTCATGTTGTGGTGATCCCCAACAATAAAATTATTTTGTTGCTACTACATAACTGCAATTTTAACTGTTATGAATCATAAAGTAGATATCTAATATTCAGGATATCTGATATAATACTCCTATCTATGAAAGGGTTGTTCAGTGAGACCCACAGGTTGAGAACTGCTGCTCTAGTTTGTCAGTGATAGCCGCTGCATTTTTACAGCTGTTTTGGCCTGAGACAGGACAGGTGGATTTCCGGGATATGCCTTGTCCCAGGTTGACTACCAAACCTCAGCTACTTTCTTCTGGCCATTTCAGAGTACCTTGCTTCTAGTCCAAGTCTTAGCCATCTTACAACAATTGAAACATTCCTGGAGGCAAAAGTCAACAATGATATGCTATCTCAACCTCATTACTTGTACAGTTTGGAAATAAAAATTCCCTGAATGTGTATAAAGAATCAATATCATAATAAGCATGTATTATTGCAAAAATTTTAAAATCTCTTAATTAAACTCATTTAAATATTTTAAAACTGAATCTATGAATTTAATGTATACTATTTATCTTAAGTACCTCAGTTAAGTATGTATGAATCCAATAACTTAAATTTTTATGTATTATGACTCTCAAATATTATTTAGTGACCTAATAGTTCAGAATAATTTAGTAAGATCTTAATTTCAAATTATTAGTCTATGAGTATATTAATAAAATCTTAATATTTCTTCCCGGGATAGAAAACGAGGTTGCAGTAAGGAATTATAAGATTGGGAGAATATTATTTGTTAAAATATTTATTTAGTCATTTAAAAGGTATAATTTTTTATAAAAATAAAATTTGCAAGCCAATAACTTAGTATACATTCATTTTTTAGTTGAAATGACAAGTCAAAGTTATTACTTTAATATACCAAATTTTGTTCATTATAAATTCTCATATATACCAAATATGTGTAAATTAAGAAATAACATTATGGCTTATATTTTTTAAATCTTTCTGCACTTCTTTCTGCATTTATTTCTTCTCTATGTTGAAGGTGTGACCAGCTAATGACATAATTATGCTAGAAGAAAATATTTAGGATAGTTCTTTCAAATAATTCTTGAAGTATACTCTGTCTGACTGAGGTCTGTGATTAAAGTTTCTATCTGGGCAGTCGGGTGGGTGTGCTCCAGGGTTATGTGGCCTGCTAAGCTGGTTTGAACTGGTTCTCCTGCTTGGCTCTGTTCAGCCTCCTTCCATATGCACTACCACTATGTCTGCTTCTGTTATTCCTCAGGGATGCTGCCCAGCCACTTAGACTTAGCCAATCCACTGCTTATCCTCTACTCAGCATCCTGGTGTTAAGTCATTCTCATTCATCCTAGTGTTAAAGTCACTCCTGAGGCTTCTGTGTTGGGCAGTATGATGAGGTGGTTATTAGTGCGGATTCTAGATACAGACTGCCTAATTCCACCTCGTTCATTTATATGTGAAGTTATCCTTACAAAAACCCCGACTTTGTCCAGTATCTTTACCTACTAGTAATACCCTCTTTGCAAGGTTGTTGAGATGGCTGAGTTAACAAATATGAATGCTATTGTCATAGTCATTGCTATTAACATTACCATTTGTATGGTCTCATGTGAGTAGCACTCAGAGGCTGGAGAACAGAATCTCTCATCCACTTTTGTTTGTTTGCTTGTTTTAAGATGGCCCACAAGCAGATCTACTACTCAGACAAGTACTTTGACGAGCACTATGAGTACCGGCATGTCATGTTACCCAGAGAACTCTCTAAACAAGTACCCAAAGCTCATCTGATGTCTGAAGAGGAGTGGAGAAGACTTGGTGTCCAACAGAGCCTAGGATGGGTTCATTACATGATTCATGAGCCAGAACCGCATATTCTTCTCTTTAGACGACCTCTTCCAAAAGAACAACAAAAATGAAGTGCAGCTGGGATCATCTAATCTTTTTCAAATTTAATGTATATGTGTATATAAGGTAGTATTCAGTGAATACTTGAAAAATGTACAAACCTTTCATCCATACCTGTGCATGAGCTGTATTCTTCACAGCAACAGAGCTCAGTTAAATGCATCTGCAAGAAGGTTGTTTTAAGTTGTTCAAAATAAAGTTTCTTGTAGTTTTTTCTTAATATAAATAAATGCCTGTTTCATTTTACCTGTTTTGGTAAATAAAGTTTGTATATTTCAAAAAAAAAAAAAAGAAAAGAAGAACTTTCTGGCTTGGAACTTGGTATATAGACCAGGTTGACTCGAGACTTACAGAAATCTGCCTACCCCTGTTTCTGTCTCTCCAGTGCTAGGATTAAAGGCATATACCACCATGCCATGCTTGACCATCACTTTATATCATATTACAACCATCTCTCAGACTTTGTGGGAGATGAATCCAAAACTGCATGGATCTGCTTACACTTTAAGATAGCATGGATTCTGCATGTAGCTCACATCCCTGGCTACATTCTTGCTCCTCTCTGAGTAACTTAACAATGACCAGGACAATGTAAATGCTCAACAGGTATTGTAATGTTAGACAATATTGGCAGGTAGGAAAGTCTATTGCTCACCTCTGATACATTTTTCCTTTTATTCCTGATCCATAGTCTCATTGCATTTGTGGACATTGAGCACATAGATAAAGCAGTCTTTCTGTGTCATGTCCTCTTGGTTCTCAGTTTCTAAGCCAGGTCCATGTGTGCTCCATTCTAGTGCTTATGCTCAATTTGTGAACATGTTTGGTGGGGAGGATAAACTCACAAAGTCTTCATCTCCTACCCAAAGCACCCAAAGTGCTGCCACCTGCCAGGTCTACCTGGCTGCTTTCACTGGAGATGTTCTGGAAATTACCACTGAGTAATTGCTATAATCACTGCTCAGCTTGTGGAAGGGACATTCACCTCAACACAGGCAGATACTTGGAAAATTCTCATGTTGGTGTGGAGACAGATGCACAGAGAGAGCAGCAAGGCTAGGGTGAACACCTCCCATTCCTAGCCAGGAGGAAATACTGAGATAGGCTGCTATCTGTGGGAATCCAGCTCTCAGTCTTCGATTGGACATAAGACATTTCCAAGTTCTCAGTGCTTTTCATCCTTAAACAAAGATGCATACTTCTTTAACCTAGCCCTGATGAAGTCTTACCCCAAAAATGAAGTCAATAGTTTGAAAGTCTAGTAGTTTATTTGCTTAAAAATATTATTTCATAGGGTGCTAACTCTGTAGCCAGTTCCATAGCACCCAGAGGAGGCTCTACTCCCAGGTGTTCAATAACACCCAAGATCCCAGGATCCCAGGATCCCAGGATCCTGGGATCCCAGGAGCTTGATCACATCAGGTTCTCAGGGACCCAGAGGCAGCTTGATGCCTAGGAACTCTGACACACCCAAAATCTCAGGAACATAAGATTGCAGAATCACAGGATTACAGAGACAGCTGAACTCTGAGGAGTTCTGACACAACCAGGATTATAGGAAGGACTGGCTCCAGTCAGATATAGTGAGGGCAGGTAGCACTAGAGATAAACAGATGTCTGGAGGCAAGTTTAAGAATATAAGAAACAGAAACCAAGGTTACTTGGCATCATCAGAACCCTATAGCAAATCATAGATACACAATCACACCAGAAAAGTAAGACTCGGATCTAAAATTTCTTCCCATGAAGAGGATTTAGGACTTCAAGAAGGACATGAATAACTTAAAGAAATACAGGAGAACACAGGTGTCTTAGTCAGGGTTTCTATTCCTGCACAAAGCATCATGACCAAGAAGCAAGTTGGGGAGGAAAGGGTTTATTTGGCTTACACTTCCATACTGCTGTTCACCACCAAAGGAAGTCAGGACTGGAACTCAAGCTGATCAGAAAGCAGGAGCTGATGCAGAAGCCATGGAGGGATGTTCTTTTCTGGCTTGCTTCCCCTGGCTTGCTCAGCCTGCTCTCTTATAGAACCCACAAGGAGCCCTTGATCACTAATTGAGAAAATGCCTCACAGCTAGATCTCATGGAGGCATTTCCTCAACTGAAGCTCCTTTTTCTGTGATAACTCCAGCTGTGTCAAGTTGACACAAACCTAGCCAGTACAATTGACCCCTTGTCAACTTGACACACAAACACATCACTAGTAAGCCTCAACCCTTAGTTCTTACTCATCCCCAAGATCTTAAATAACTTTAAAAGTCCCACAGTCTTTACATACTAAAAGCTCAATCCTTTTAAAATATCTAATATCTTTNGCAATGGCCCTGAAAAGAGTCTTTAATTTTCCCTCTGAAATTTCACAAGCCAGGCCTCCATCTTCTGCACTGTTCTCAACATTATCTTCCAAGCTCCTACACAACATCTGACAGAGCTCTTAACAACGAGTGGTTCTTCAACCCCAATGTTCCAAAGTCCTTCCACAGTCCTCCCAAAACATGGTCAGGTTGTCACAGGTATACCCCACTACGCTGGTACCAATTTGTCTTAGTCAGGGTTTCTATTCCTGCACAAACACCATGACCAAGAAGCAAGTTGGGGAGGAAAGGGTTTATTTGGCTTACACTTCCACATCGCTGTTCATCACCAAAGGAAGTCAGGACTGGAACTCAAGCAGGTCAGAAAGCAGGAGCTGATGCAGAAGCCATGGAGGGGTGTTCTTTACTGGCTTGCTTCCCTTGGCTTGCTCAGCCTGCTCTCTTATAGAACCCAAGACTGCCAGCCCAGAGATGGTCCCACCCACAAGGGGCCCTTGATTACTAATTGAGAAAATGCCTCACAGCTAGATCTCATGGAGGCATTTCCCCAATTGAAACTCCTTTTTCTGTGATAATTCCAGCTGTGTCAAGTTGATACAAACCTAGCCAGTACAACAGGTAAACAGCTAGAAGTGCTTAAAGAGGAAACACAAAAATTCCTTAGAGAATTACAGGAAAGCACAATTAAACAGGCAAAGGAAATTAACAAAACCATCCAAAATTAAAAATGGAAATAAAAACAGTAAAGAAATCACAAAGGGAGATAACCTGGAGTTAGAAAACCTAGGAAAGAGATCAGGAGACATAGAATCACCAAGAGAATACAAGAGATAGAAGAGAGAATCTCACAGGCAGAAGATACGATAGAAAATATTGACAAAATAGTCAAAGAAAACACAAAATGCAAAATGCTCCTAACCCAAATCATCCAGGAAATCCAGGACAAAATGAGAAGACCAAACCTAGGTAATAGGTATAGACGAGAATGAAGATTAACAAAGTAAGGGCAAGTAAATATCTTCAACAAAATTATAGAAGAAATCTTCCCTAACCTAAAGATAGAGATGCCCATGAATATACAAGAAGCCTACAGAACTCCAAATAGACTGGATCAGAAAAAATTCCTCCCACAACATAATAATCAAAACATGAAATGCACTAAACAAAGAATGAATATTAAAAGCAGAAAGGCAAAAATGGTCAAGTAACATATAAAGGCAGACCTATCAGAATTACACCAGACTTCTCATCAGAGACTATCAAAGCTAGATGATCTTGGGCAGATGTCATACAGCCCCTAAGAGAACACAAATGCCTGCCCAGGGCTACTATACCCTGCAAAGTTCTCATTTACCATAGACAGAGAAAATAAGATACTCCATGGCAAATTTACACAATATCTTTCCACAAATCCAGTCATACAAAGGATAATAGATGAAAAGCTCCCATACAAGGAGGGAAACTACACCCTAGAAAAAGCAAGAAAGTAATCTCTCAACAAACCTAAAAAAATATAGCCACACAAATATAATTCCACCTCTAACAACAAAATTAACAGGAAGCAACAATGACTTTTCCTTAATATCTCTAAACATCAATGGACTCAATTCCCCAATAAAAAGACATAGACTAACAGACTGGTTACATAAACAGGGCCAATCATTTTGCTGCATATAGGAAATGCACCTCAGTGACAAAGACAGATACTACCTCAGAGTGAAAGGCTGGAAAACAATTTTTCAAGCAAATGGTCCCAAGAAACAAGCTGGAGTAACCATTCTAATATAGAATAAAATCAACTTTCAACCAAAAGTTATCCAAAAGTTAACGAAGGGCACTTCATACTGGTCAAAGGAAAAAATCTACCAAGAAAAACTCTCAATACTGAACATCTATGCTCCAAATGCAAGGGCACCCACATACATAAAAGAAACTGTTTTAAAGTTCAAAGCACACATCTCTCCCCACACAAAAATAGTGGGAGACTTCAACACCCCACTCTCAGCAATGGACAAATCATGGAAAGAGAAATTAAACAGAGACACAATGAAACTAATATAAGTTATGAACCAAATGGATCTAACAAATATTTATGGAACATTTCATCCTAAAGCAAAAAAATATACCTTATTTTAAGCACCTCATGGTACTTTCTCCAAAATTGACCATATAATTGGTCAAAAATTAGGACTAAACATATAGAAGATTGAAATAATTCCACACACTCTATCAGATCACCATAGACTAAGGCTGGTATTAAATTACAACAAAAATAATGGAAAACACACATACACATGAAAGCTGAACAATGCTCTACTCAATGGTAACTTGGTCAACAAAGAAATAGAAAGTGGACAGGGTGTTGGAGGGAGGAGGCAGAGAGGGAAACCTGATCTGGTATTGGGTGAGGGAAAAGGACTGAAGCCCTGAGGGCCAGCAGAAAGAATGGAAATAGGCAACCTCAGGAAATAGGAGGTTGGGGGGATGCCCCAGAATGCACCAGAGACTTCCAGGACTCAAATGGAGAGACCTTAGATGAAATACCCTGTAGGGAGAGGGAACTCATAGAGCCCACCTCCAGCAGGAAGACAGGATATCAAGTGAGGGATGGGGTTGCTGGCCCACAGTGACATCTCTGACCCATAATTGTTCCTGTCTGAAAGAATTATATGGATGGAAATGGAGATAAACCTAAGGAAAAGAAGGTCCAGTGACAGGACCAAAGTGGGATCCAGCTCAAGAGGAGGTCCCAAGGCATGACACTATTACTGAGTCTATGGAGGGAGCACTCAGAAAAAGTGATCTGTCATGACTGCTCTCCAAAAGACCCAACAAGCAGCTGAAAGAGTCAGATGTAGATATTTTCACCCAACCAATGGATAAAAGCAGCTGATACCTGTTGCTGAATTAGGGAAGGTTCAAAAAAGTGAAGAGAAAAACGATTCTGAAGCAGGACCAGCAGTCTCAATTAATCTGGATCCCCGAGATCTCTCAAACACTAGACCATTAAACAGA
The DNA here is from genome assembly GCA_902729485.2 of Mus minutoides. Taxonomy (NCBI): domain Eukaryota; kingdom Metazoa; phylum Chordata; class Mammalia; order Rodentia; family Muridae; genus Mus; species Mus minutoides. The sequence continues at coordinate 2,371,779 of LR749557.1, read as the reverse complement.
CAGCATACATCAGCTGATATGAATGAGGCCCCCATCACACATACAGTAGAGGACTTCCGGGTCTCTGTTCATTTAGAGATGTTGCACCTAACCCTCAAAAGACTGGAGGCCCCAGGAAGTTTAGAGGTCAGGTTGGGTGGGGGATAAGGGTATCCATGTGGAGACTGGGGTGGGGTGGAGGTGTGGGATGTAGAGCAGACTGAGGGTTGATGGGGAGCAGGGGATGGAATATGGAGTGTAAAACATAAATTAAAAATAAAATAAAATTTAAAAAGAAAGAAATTAAAGACTTTTTAGAATTTAATAAAAATGAAGACACGTCATACCAAAACTAATGGGACACAATGAAAGCAGAGGAAAACTCATAGCTCTAAGTGCCTCCAAAAAGAAACTGGACAAAGGTTACACTAGCAGTTTGACAACATACCTGAAATCTCTAGAACAAAAAGAAGCAAATACACCCAAGAGGAGTAGACAGCAGGAAATAATCAAATCAGGGCTGAAATCAACCAAATAGAAACAAAAAGAACTATACAAAGAATCAACAAAACCAGGAGCTGGTTCTTTGAAAAAATCAGCAAGATAGATAAACATTTAGCCAGACTAACCAGAGGGTACAGAGATGGCATCCAAATTAATAAAATCAGAAAAGAAAAAGGAGACATAACAACAGAAAACATGGAAATCCAAAAAATTAACATATCCTATTATAAAGGTTTATATTCAACTGAATTGGAAAACCAGGATGAAGTGGACAATTTTCTAGACACATACCAGGTGCCATAGTTAAAACAGGAGAGATAAACCATCTAAACAGTCCCATAACCCATAAAGAAATAGAAGCAGTCATTAAGAGTCTCCCAACCAAATAAAGCCCAGGCCCAGATGGGTTTAGTGGAGAATTCTATCAGACCTTTAAAGAAGACCTAATACCAATACTCCTCAAACTATTCCACAGAATAGAAACAGAAGGAACACTATCCAATTTGTTCTATGAAGCCATAATTATGCTTATACCTAAACCACACAAAGATCAAACATAGAAAGAGAACTCAGACCAATCTCCCTTATGAAGATTGATGCAAAAATAGTCAATAAAATTCTTGCTAACTTGTCTCATGTGAGGCTATGCCAGTGCCTGGCAAACACAGAAGTGGATGTTCACAGTCAGCTATTAGATGGAACACAGGGTTCCCAATGGAGGAGCTAGAGAAAGTACCCAAGGAGCTGAAGGGGTCTCCAACCCTATAGGTGGAAGAACAATATGAACTAACCAGTACCCCCAGAGCTCGTGTCTCTAGCTGCATATGTAGCAGAAGATGGCCTAGTTGGCCATCATTGGGAAGAGAGGCCCCTTGGTCTTGCAAACTTTATATGCCCCAGTACAGGGGAATGGCAGGGCCAAGATGTGGGAGTGGGTAGGTAGGGGAGCAGGGTGGGGGATGGGGGAGGGTATAGGGGACTTTTGGGATAGCATTTGAAATGTAAATGAAAATGTCTAATAAAAACTGGAAAAAAAATTCTTGCTAACTGAATCCAAGAACACATAAAAATGATCGTCTACCAGAATCAAGTAGGCTTCAGCCCAGGGATGCAGGAATGGTTCAATATACAAAATTCTATCAATGTAATCCACTAAATAAACAAACTCAAAGACAAAAACCACATGATCATTTCATTAGATGCTAAGAAAAAAAATCATTTGAAAAAATTTAGCATCCCTTCATGTTAAAAGTCATGGAAAGATTAGGAATTCAAGGCCCATAGGGACTAGACAATGCTGCCCACTCTCTCCCTATATATTCAATATAGTACCTGAAGTCCTACCTAGAGCAATTAGAAAACAAAGGGAGATCAAAGGGCTATAAATTGGAAAAGAAGGAGTCAAAATATCTCTATTTGCAGATGATAAGATTGTATACTTAAGTGAGCCAAAAAATTCCACCAGAGAAGTCCTACAGCTGAGAAAAAACTTCAGCAAAGTGGCTGGATACAAAATTAACTCAAACAACAGGACAAAAAGGCAACCAACAGATTGGGAAAGGATCTGTACCAATCCTACATCAGATAAAGGGCTATTATCCAATAAATAAAAAGAACTCAAGAAGTTAGACTCCAGAGAATCAAATAAGCTTATTAAAAATAGGGTGGGGAGCTAAACAAAATCTTCAACTGAGAATATTGAATGGCTGAGAAGCACCTGAAAAAATGTTTAACATCTTTAATCATCAGGGAAATGCAAATCAAAACAACCCTGAGATTCCACCTTGCACCAGTCAGAATAGCTTAAATAAAAAAAACTCAGGTGACAGCAGATGCTGGCAAGGATGTGGAGAAAGTGGAACACTCCTGCATTGCTGGTGGGATTGCAAGTTGGTACAACCACTCTGGAAATCAGTCTGGAGGTTCCTCAGAAAGTTGGACATAGTACTAACTGAAGACTCAGCTATACCACACCTGGGCATATACCCAGAAGATTCTCCAACATTAAATAAGGACACATGCTCCATTGTGTTCATAGGGGTCTTATTTATAATAGCCAGGAGCTGGGAAAAAACCCATATGCCCTTCAACAGAGGAATGGATACAGAAAATGTGGTACATTTACACAATGGAGTAGTACTCAGCTATTAAAAATGATGAGTTCGTGAAATTCTTAGGCAAATGGATAGAACTAGAAAATATCATCCTTAGTGAGGTAACCCTATTGCAAAAGAACAGCCATGGATGTACTCACTGATAAGAGGATATTAGCCCAAAGGCTCCAAATAACCAAGATACAATTCACATACCACATGAAGCTCAAGAATATGGAAGACCAAAGTGTGGGTGCTTCTGTCTTTAGATAGAGAACAAAATACTGACAGGAGCAAATATGAAGATAAATTGCAGAGCAGAGACCGATGGAAAGGCCATCCAGTGTCCCACCTGGTGATTCCTTCTATATACATTTACCAAACCCAGACAGTATTGTGGATGCCAACAAGTCCATGCTGAAAGGAGTTTGATATGGCTTTCTCTTGAGAGGTTCTGCCAGAGCCTTACAAATACAGAGGTGGATGCTCGCAGCCAACCACTGGATTGAGCATTGGGTCACCAATAGAGGAGTTGGAGAAGGACTGAATAAGTTGAAGGGGTTTGCAACCCCACAAGAAGAACAACAATACCAACTAAGCAGACCGCCCCCCCCCCCCCCAGCTCCCAGGGACTAAGCCATCAACAAAGGAGTACACATGGCTCCAGCTGCATATGTCCAGAGGATGGCCTTGTCATGCATCAGTGGGGGGAGAGGGCCTTGGTCCTATGAAGGCTTGATAGATACTCCAGTTTAGGGGAATTGAGGGCAGGGAAGTGGGAGTGGGTGGGTGGGTGGGTGGGTGGGTGGGTGGGTGCATGGAGGAACACCCTTATAGAAGCAGGGGGAGGGAGGATGGAATAGGTGCTTTTCGGGAGGGGGGAAAACCAGGAAAGGAGATAACATTTGAAATGTAAATGAAGAACATATCTAATAAAAAAATGAAACAATACTATTTTAGAACTTTAGTAGCTTAGAAATAGATTACTTAAAATTGTTACATAATGTACTTTATATTAACTTAAAAATTTAGGAGAAAATTCATTGAAATATGTGATGTGTAATACTAAAAATTCCCACAATTTCTGAGAGAATAAGATAATACATGGCTGATCTTCTGCCTCTTCCTAACATGAATGTCACTTGACATCACTGCTGTATCTGTTTCCTATTTGTTTCTTCTCACAGGAAGGTTGGCACAAACACAGTGGCTTTCCATGAATGTGTTACCTCACACTTCTTCACCCTGAAGACTCCAGCAAGGTCTCACTGGGCTGATCCAGTAGATTTGTCCTCAGTTAGGGATTCAGGAGAGACTCCATCCATCCATCCATCTATCCATCCATTCGCTTGTTTGTGTATTTCTGCAGTTTGTAGGGGCTACCTGTAACTGTGAATTCTGTGATCCTTTCTGCATCCTCAAATCAACAAAGTGGCATGCATCTGACAGTTCTGTGCACACTTCTCTTTTTGGCTTCAGTCAGGAAAGGGTCTTCATTCTTCCTGTAAGTTGGTTAGATCTGGCCCCACCTGTCCAAGTTTTTATTTCCTTCATGTTAAAGGAATCTGTCCCACAGTGAGGCTTTACTCTGCTGACTGTAGTATACATTAAACTTTGTAACCTAGCATAATAAAGAAATTTTTTTTTTTTAGGAAAAACCCAGACTTGGCTTTATTTAGGCTGAAGGAATGGTTTTCAAGTTACCTTGGAGGCAGACATTCTTGTTTCTAAGCCTGCCAAGCTTGGCTGTCATGATGGAGCTACTATATTCTGTCACCATGGAGCTACCGTTCTCTGTGACTGCCACTACAGTGCTACCATATTCTGGTCTCACTCTCCCGAGGACAATTGTGGATCTCTAGCTGGCTTCAGAGGCATTTGGTTCAGGGCACAGTATTCTGATGCACCAATTCAAATTCATAGCCAGACTGGGAGTTCACAGTTTCATTGCCTGTTCTCAAATTAACATTCTCATTTCTGAACCTGTTTTGTAATCTTTATCTGCTGAAACTCCTGAGGACTGGAACAACAGAGGCATACTGATAGAATATGAATTTTCTAGCTTTTAAGCCAGTTAAATGATAAACCATGAAGCAAAGCAAATTATTTTTTAAATGTTCTTTATAGAAATGGTATAAGATTTTTCTAAATGACTATGATGGTTAGTTTTAGATACCAACTTGCTATAACCAAGAATTACTTGTCAAGAGAGTCTCAATTGAGGAATCATCTAAATTGGGTTTGCTTTTGTCCATGTGGGTGGGGAATTGTCTTGATTGTTAACTGATGTAGGAAGACCCAGCCTGTGGTGGGAGGCGCCGTGTCCCAGACAGGAGTCCAGAATTATGTTGGACAGGAACAGTTGGAAGGTGTAGACAACCAGCATGGTCCATTCATTCATTTCTCTCTGCTTTTCTCTGTGGATCTAGCTGCTTTGCGTTTCTACTTTGATTTCCCTTCAGTCATGGACAGTGCTTGGAATTTAAGTCGAATACATTCTTTCTTCTCCAAGTTGTCATCAGGGTTTCTTGTCATAATAACAGAAATGAAACTAGAGTATTATCCCATGAGCACATTTTAAAACACTGTATTAACATGTATTAAAAAACCAAAACTAACACAGAATGTCTTGTTTCATTGATGTTAGAAATTAGTTTGAGGTATTTTAAAAAGAGTGGATTATTTCAATAAAAAAATCAAATCAGCAAATAAATGGTATGTGAATAAGTGGCATGTGACTGACATGTAGCATCACGTGTGCATGAGGCATGTGACTGGATGAGGTGTAGATGAATGAATGGCATGTGGAAGTGACAGAAGCAATGAGAAGCAACCATGTCAGACACTCCACACTAGTCTTCTGTTGCTAACAATGTTCTGATGTTGAATTGGAGCTAGTTATGGGTTAATTTAATGAAAATTGATTAACATGGACCTCCTTACCACTATAATTCATATATGGTATGTTCCTATGAATTCATTAGCAGAATTTTATTTCCCCATTCAGTGACAGAGAGGAATGGTGGAGCCTTTAGAAGGAGTGTCTTAATAGAAAGTAATGTGGTCATTGGGTGTTGCTCTTGGAATGCATTAACATTAGTCTCAAGCATCAAATTAGCTCTTCCTTATGAAGGTTGTTGCAAGGGGAGGCTACTCTATGTGTTTGGCTCCATCCACATGCTGCTATATCCTTTTAGTTTGTTTACCATCTTGTGAGCCAGTGAGGGATACCCAAACCAGAGACTGAACAGATGGAGTGAGCCAATCCAAAGTATAAGCTTAATAAAAGTACTTCTTAAAGGATGTATGCAGCCGCGGATGTTTTGTTAGTGCTATCAAAACAGATATGCTTTGTTCGGTTTTCTGCACAGTTACATTAAACACACAAACAAACAAAAAGGATGAGCTAGAAATCAAAGTTTTCTTCTCTACTCTTCTACTGGAAATGCCAATGAATTGGAGCCTGCTCTATGTCAGGGTTTTTATAAAAGATGTATAACGCAGACAAGGAGAGAAGTGAAGCCTGTATGCCATATTCTCATGGATACTTATGATGTGAGCTTAATGACTTCAGAAACCAGTATTGTTTTTGTTGTGATAACTGGAAACTACAGTTAGTATTATAATAAACATCCAGATGTCCTTATAAGTGTTACCAATGCCTTGTACCAGGGAATAGGAAGAACAGCATATCTCAGGACATCTTGAGAAAGGATTATGTACTTCGAATCCCAACATCCCTTTTTTATGGTCATAAAGTACAGAACTCAAAGAATAGGTATAGTAGATTAATTCTAATTTGTAGCAGCAATAACAATATTTGGCAGCACTTACAGTTTTAATTACAAAGATTTCAATACAAAAAGATCCAAATCTCTGCTGAATATAAAAAAAAGCACAAAAAATTTTTAAAAATTTAAAAATTAATCTTTAAGATTTTATTATGGAAAGTTACATGTGGACACACACACACACACACACACACACTTTCTCACAAACACAGCATTACCCTCTCTTTTCTCCCTCCTTCTTCTCCCTGTAGTTCAAGACAAGATCTCTTCATGTAGTCGGGTTGACTTGGCACTCACTCTGTACTCCAAGCTGGCCCCAAATATGTGCTCCTTCTGCCTCACATTTTTAGATGCAAAGGTTACAGATATAAGCCATCATATGCAGTTCAATGAATATTTGAAAAGACGTGCGGTCAGATGGGTTGTCAAAAAGCTGCTGTCCTCAGCTATAAAGTTAGCAATAATTATTAACACTGACAATGTCTGGCTTGATGTAATTGTGTGAAACTGAGCCTAAAAAGTGAGATTTTTAAAGAAGGTATTGTACTACAAAACACATTTATATTCCCTGTATATGAAGGAACGCAAATGATCTTCCTAACCTTAAACCTCTGGACTAGGCAGGCTTAGACTTTGCAAGCTGTTCACTTAGGTACATATATCACTAGGCCAGGGCCTGATGCTAAAGTTGAAATAATCATAGAGTTGCAGGGGACAGACAATTCATGCTTTCTCATGAGCAGGTTGACCTCCATGATGAAGGAGCATTGTCTGTAACTCACCAATGAAAGTTGCAAGGAATCAACATGGGTCTCTTCAGATATCAAACACATACTAATCTAGTCTTACCTTTCATGTCAGGGCAAAGGTGCATGGGGATAGGACATTCACTGTGATTCTGTTTATGATCAATTAGAAACAACCTTCATCCACACAGTAAAGACAGAGTTCACAGGCATGGTCATTTCACCTGATTCCATAGCATTCGATGTTAAAATGTATGAGGAAGATACCAGGTGCAAATATTCTTCAAAATCTGACACTATTGCAGCAGGATGTGGAGATTTAGGTGACTTTCTCCTTTATCTGCTCTTAAACAGCTTAATTGCTTTATGCACGAAGCATATATATTTATAAAGCTAGAACACAGCAAATCAATTTTAGAACATCTTGGTTAATTTTTGTCCTCTCTGATACCTCTACCTAATGGTTTGTTTATTCAACATTCATTTCATGAGTCATAGGACTTGTTTTTGAAAATAGTCTTTTTTTTTTCTCTTGATAACAAAATGTCAAATGGGCAGAATATAGTCTCTGCTGTAATAAAGGGGGGTGTCTTGTGCTGAAAACAAGAACAAGTTTTGAAAGTCGAGGTAACCTTATTTTTCCCAGCCCTCAAGATGATTACGCCAAAGAAGAACATGGAGAATCTGATCCGAGATTTTGACGCTTGGAGACAAAAGGAAAAAAAAACAACCAAAAACCAAAAACCAAATATTTTAGGACCCACCAAAGGGGAAGTAACAGAAGCTCTAAAGACTTTATTTGGAATTCCCAAGGGTTTTCTTTGAAAGAAGTAAATACAAGAGCTGGAAATGATCAAATCAGCTACTGATTTGATTTCATTCAGCCAGTCTTCCTCTAGCTGCCGAACAGAACAGGGGCCCTTGCTGAAGGGAGGTAGTTTTCAGGTGTCTGCTTTCTCTGTACATGATAATGTAGTTCAGAACTCAACCAAAAATTAAAAACAAACAAACAAACAAATAAAAAACAGGCACACATGGAAAACAGATGACAATAAAGGAAGCAGAAACCGAACTAGGTATGATCAGGTGACATATAACACCTTGTGATGTTAACTCTGATCAGTGTTCACAGAACACACAGGTACATCTCAGCAGAAAATTTGAAAATGATAAGAATACAAAGAAAGGCATAGAACACATTTGAGAAATGCAATTGTCAAAGTGGAAATTTACAGATTCAAACAAAGGTTTTAATGCAAGATCCACAGATAACAAAAAATTAACTAGAAGAGAGATTGGTGGCAGCAGTGAGAAGAAGGTCTTTTCATTGACAAACAACTTGATAGCTTTAATGAACTAGTTGGTTTGCAAACCTACAATCTTTGGTACACCTGGTACCAGGAACATTTAGCTAACTTATCTTTGTTTGGGTCTGGAGTGATGCAGCATAGGGCTAGAGAATCCTGCACACTCAGTCCCAGCACTGTAATGCAGCACTGTAACACAGCACTGTAACACAACACTGTAACACAGCACTGTAACACAACACTGTAACACAACACTGTAACACAGCACTGTAACACAACACTGTAACACAGCACTGTAACACAGCACTGTAACACAACACTGTAACACAACACTGTAACACAGCACTGTAACACAGCACTGTAACACAGCACTGTAACACAACACTGTAACACAGCATTGAAGCACAGCATTGAAACACAGCACTGTAATGTTACACTGTGATGGTTTCGGTTGTCTCTATCATTTCAACCTTAAATGTCCTGAAGACGATCACAGAAACCTTGAAATGATTGTGTTCCTCTGTGTCTATTACAACTTATCAACTGCATAGGTGCTACTTGTGTTTTTGTCTTGGAACTTATGAAAGGAAATGGCTGAAAAGCTCCCCTGCCAGCCCCAACCCTTTCTAGCAGAGTTGATACCATTTTCATGGCTTTTGATATATGGAGTTCTTACCAGGTCCTAACTTTCTTAGTAGAGGACAAAAGTAGGAAACTCTTGATGACTTCCAATTGCATTGCATGTATTGTCAGCATATCTGAGACCTCTGTTGCCATCACTGACACTCACTGGCAGAGGGAGGTTGAGATGGGGGGGTGTCTTTTAGACTTTTGAGGCAAATTTCTGGCCTACTAAAACCAAGAACTAATATATTGTTCTAGAAATTTTCCATTTTCCTCTGGAATTTAAAAGCCATTTAGATAAATTGCAGCAATTATATTTATAATACTAATTGTATGAAAGGTGGAACCTTCAAGGCCATGCAGGATTATTGATCAATTGTAAAATATTTCAAGTATAAACTGTGCACCAATTTAATGAATAAAATATAGCATTTCATCAGAGCTATGTTTCAAAGTAGTCCTCAGTTAGAAATGATCTTGTGGAATCTATCAGTAGTGACATTGTCCCAGGGTTGATGGTCAGCTAATGGGAAAGTCTCATGCCCTGGCCTGCCTGTGTTCTGTCAATCATGTTTCCTAGCATGCAAACAGGTACAGGAATAAATGACAGTCTTAGTATTTTCCCCATTGTCTGTTTCCAGAAAGATGTTTGACAATGGTCAGAATCATTTCTATTTTGCTGCTTTGATGCAGATAACTGGTATGACAAGAACACTTCCTTAAACTGCCTAGACTCCAGCATTCTTATGAGCTACCAATTATAAAACTTGAAGAAAACACATTTAATGAACCAGTTGAGCTCCAAGTTTGATTTAAGCCTAAGGCACATCTACACACTAAAGGGGCTTGAATGCTTGTCACAGGGATCCTGAACATGAGAAGGAGGCATGCACTTTAGATTTTGAGGGCTGGAATTAAATCTCAGCTACAGAGTGTATGGTTTAATTTACTTTAGGGTAATCAATATTCTGAATCTTATAACTCATACAGAACAGGAGATTTGGGGGAGTCAATGAAAAGACTGCTTTTGAATCCACAATGTGTGTCCTCAGGATGATGACTCTTCCATTTACTTTCCTTTGTGGGGCTGTGGAGTATAGACCTTTAATCTCAGAGAGAGCATATATTCTGCACATTTTGGTTCACATACCCGTTACTAAACCATGGTCCAGTTTCTTGCTTCACAGGGGCTAACAGATGCGCCGGAGAATAAAATGAAGAACTAAGTGTGTTGCACATGTGACATTTCTTCCAGAGACTCAGTTTGCTCCTCTGTTAATTAATGAAGCCAGTGGCTGAGGTTAATGACAGACACCAAATACTGGAGAGTGTCAGCAAATGATCATTCTGTACTGCCATCATTTTATCTCCTAAAAGAATTGGGATGTGCTGAATTTTAGATTATTGCTCTAAGTAATAAAGATATGTTTTTCAAGGAAATTTTCTTTTTGTGTAAGAACAAAGCATTCCAAAACAATATAAAGGAACTGTTGGTTCAAGATGGAACAGCAAAGGTATCCATCTCCCAACATTAAAATAACAGAAAGAGGATTTAAAACTGATGGAGTCTCACACAGTAGGAGATATTGGTGACTTCCCAGTTATGCTATAGGCAGAGAGTGCCTGCCTGCCCCTGCTATGAAGGTTACTGGTGTTGTTGTCTGAGTGTTTCCAGGTTATTCAAAGGATGAGAAAGCACTCACAGATGGAAATGTGGCGAGATTCAAAAGCAGAGCCATTGCAAAGTAGAGAAGCACCTTAGAAGCACCAAGCTCAGGGGCGCTGGTGGTGGTGGTGGGTGGTGGTGTCTCTCTTTAGGGGGAGAAGCTGATTGTCAGATGTGTAGCTTGGTTGGTTCTCTATTTGATTGACAGGTTACATAAGTTTTTCTCTACTGCACATCATTTTCTATCATGCATCTGATTATGTCTTATGTGTGCCCTATTATACACAAGAATAAGAAGTCAAATAATGGATTGTGCTGGATTGAATGAGACATGTCTCCCATAGGTTTGAGCATTTGAACACTTGATGACTCAAGTGGGAAGCTATAAATGGTACAGTCTTGTAGGAGAAAGTAAGTGATGGTGGGAAGGGTTTTGAGGTTATACAGCCTTGCCTTACTTCCACTTCCCTCTCTCAGCTTTATGCTTGCAGTTGAGGATGTGATCTCCCAGCTTCTTGCTCTGGCTGTCTGCTGCTGGTGTGACAAGCCCCACCATCGTGGACTTGCAACTCCCAGCATTCTAGGAACTTACTGCTTCTTTGGGATGTGTTGGGCTTACAGGTTAACTTCGGGCCTTACACATAATTTGAATAAAAACAGTATTATCAAGGAATCACTCAGGTAAAACAAAACAAAACCAACCAAACAAATAAACAGACAATTCTACTGTTTAAGGGAAGGTAGGTAGGGGCTCAAAGTTGCCAACAGTTGCTGGGTGTGCAGATAGTTCAAGCCTGGTGGAACCCTGTTTCCCAGAGGTCAGGCTATTGTATTAATTGTTTTTCTCAGTCCTGAGATGAAATACTTTGTGAGAGGCAACTTAAGAGAGGAGAGGTTTGTTTTGATTCCTAGTTGAGAGATAATAGTCCATCACAGGAAATCAGGCAGGCAGGCAGAACTCTGGACCATGGCAGCTTTCCCATTTCTCCAGAGATCAGAAGGCAGTTGGCGGGAATTCAGGTGCACAGGCCCCTCCCACCTCCCACCCCCTTTCTCTTGTATTCAATCTGGGGCCTCAGCCCATGAGCTGCTACCTCTCAGAATCCGAGGATATGTCACTTGTATTTAATCCTCTCTGGAAACATTCTTCCAGAGTGTATTCCAGATCCAGTCAAGTTGACAATTAAAATTACTCACACCTGCCTAGGTCATCAGTGAATGATAGCTTCTAATAAGGTTCTTAAAACAGAAAATAAATTAATAAGCCAAGGCAGTTCAAGCCAGGCTTGGGGAGAGAGATTCTGGTTCTCAATATTCACCAGAGAGTAGTTGGGAAGGAAAGTTTGAATTTGGAAGAGCTGAGTGAGTGGTTCCTCATACACAGTGAACTTTCCACCCTTGTAGCATCCACAGAATTTAGGGATGTTTGCATTTTTTGCCTTGCTAAAAACCATGGGGCTTTTCTAGAAACAGGATTCTTCACAAGCCTTGACCCAGCTCAAGGCTACTTGCTCCTAGCCTGGCAGCGGCTTCCTGTCAATTCTTGTTTATGCTCGTAATGTAAGATCAAACCAGAAATACCCCCCTACTCCAAACACGGGCTGTTCGTACATCCCAAGAACCACGAGAGACCTGTCTTGATGCAAACTGCAAGAGGAATTTTAATCGGAGCTCCGGGATGACCCCGTATCCCACACAGGGGACAGGGGAGTCGACCACGAGGCTCGAAAATTAGAAGCTTTTATAGCAATGGGGTAGGGGGTTGGGGAAATTGGCACGGTTTCACATGATTGGCTAGTTCAAACATCAGCAAGATACCCAGGTAGCAGCTTGAGGTAATAGCTAACTCTAAGAGACAAG
>LR749557.1:2342426-2359109 GCA_902729485.2 Mus minutoides | reverse complement strand
CTCCTGACACAAGGGACTCCATTTTGTCTTTGGTTACATACTACTCTTTCAGTAACTGAGTCTTTTCCTTTTAGATATGATTGCACAAAGATTATCAGGCATCAAAGTGAGCCAGTAAGCAAGTGCAAAATATGACTACAAGAAAATAATTGGGGCAGTAAAAACAGAACAAAACCCGTCTTCAGTGTCTGTTGGATATAGTTAGCAAGCTCGAGACAACATCTAAGACTTTCTACCTAAAGGTAGTAACACAACAGAAGAGTTTGAGTGATTTCGAGTGATTACAAAAATCAAGCAATCAGTGGGATCCTTGGAAAGCGAACTTTTGATGTTATTTTAAAAGAGAAAAAATGACAAAATTCAAAAAGAGAAAGATTCATTGTGTGTGACTGTGCTGCCAAATGTTGCAGCCTGCAGTCACATGCAACAGATGCAAATATGGGATCAGCCCTCGAATTGAGGCTAGCCCTATGTAGGGTTACTTCAATTACAGGATATATATCAAAATTTACAGCTTTAATACAAAACTTAAATCAGAAAATATGTTAAAAATATTTTATATTAAGTGGTGACATAAGATCATAGATAAAATTATAAAAGAACAATATATTAAAATGATGTGTCATTAAAATTATTTTTCCCCTCTCATTTTGCATGATGAAATATGTCTATAATCTCAGTACTGGAGAGACAGACACAGGAGTTTGAGCCTGGCCTGGACTATATTGAAAGCTCCCATCTTAATAAGCCAAAATAAGAAAATAGAAAAGGAAAATTTGAAGTTCCATATGCAGCTCACAGTTGTGGTCCACATTATTTTCCTTTGGACATTGTTGAGGGAAGGATGGGGAGGAAGGCAATTACTCAACTGGTGAAAGGCAAGTCTCTTGGGGCTAATTAAAACTATCATGTTGGAAAGTTAAAAAGTCTTGCTGTGAAATGGAAGGGAGGGCGGTATTAAAATGGCAGGCCTCTCTTATGAAGCAAGAGGAAGGCAGCACCTACACAACCACAATAGAAAACACAGTTGCCTCAACAGAAGAACGGATACAGAAAATGTGGTACATTTACACAATAAAGTACTACCCAGCTATTAAAAACAATGAATTTATGAAATTCCTAGGCAAATGGATGGATCTGGAGGGTATCATCCTGAGTGAGGTAACCCAATCACAAAAGAACTCACATGATATGCACTCACTGATAAGTTGATATTAGCCCAGAAACTTAGAATACCAAGATACAATTTGCAAAACACATGAAACTCAAGAACGAAGACCAAAGTGTGGACACTTGGCCTCTTCTTAGAACTGGGAACAAAACACCCATGGAAGTTACAGAGACAAAGTTTGGAGCTGAGACGAAAGAATGGACCATCAAGAGATTGCCACACCCGGGGTCCATCCCATAATCAGCCACCAAACACAGACACTACTGCATATGCCAGCAAGATTTTGCTGAAAGGACCTGATATAGCTATCTCTTCTGAGGCTATGCCAGTGCCTGGCAAATACAGAAGTGGATGCTCACAGTCATCGATAGGATGGAACACAGGGCCCCCAATGTAGGAGCTAGAGAAAGTACCCAAGTAGCTGAAGTGGTCTGCAACCGTATAGGAGGAACAACAATATGAACTAACCAGAACCCCCAGAGCTCATGTCTCTAGCTGCATATGTAGCAGAAGATGGCCTAGTCGGCCATCATTGGGAAGAGAGGCCCCTTGGTCTTGCAAACAGTACAGAGGAAACACCAGGGCCAAGAAGTGGGAGTGGTAGGGGAGCAGTGCGGGGGGGGGGTGTATAGGGGACCTTCAGAATAGCATTTGAAATGTAAATGAAGTAAATACCTAATAAAAAATTGAAAAAATGTATTCTAAAAAAATTTTAAAAATTAAGTCATTTGCAATGGCTTCACTTTGCTTCCTTTTAGAATCTGACAGAAGAGGAGCCATCAATTTCAAGTCACAGAAAAAACTCAGTGAAACTTTAAAAATTGCCTAATAGTATGTCAAAAAATGAGAAGATGAAAGATGTGTTTCGATGCTACAAAGGTTCAGGAAATTTTTCATGTGAGGCGATTTCCAGTGAGTTATGTAAAGATCCATATAACCAAGCCAGGAAACAATAGAGAGGTGTGGAAAAGAAGAGCTACGGGATCAGGTCAGACGCCCACTTGATGCAGCCGTGAGCCTCTAAGTTAGGACAGGGGGCATACACTGAAGTAGAAAGGTAGATGATCTTCAAGGTATTGGGATGATCCAGGAATTGCCTCACAAAGCACACAAACACCGATCTCAGTCAGACAATTTATTGAGCATACACGTCAGGTTGCCCAGGCCATGGTCCAGATTTAGCAACTGAACCATGACCCTGAGTTAAGATCCTACAAGGTTTGTAAGCCCTAAATTTGCCAATATCTGTGCTAAGTTATTTTAACAATCAGGATTTAGTGATAGGGTATTTCCTTAGTAACAAGTCTTTGTTGTACATTTATCCTGCTCCCATTGGTTGGGGGATTCAACTCTGACAGTGGACTTGCCTTGTCTAATAATCATATCTTAACTTGTTTATCAGGATGAGACTTGTCTAACATTCATGTTTTAACTTGTCAACCAGGATGTCAGTTACTAATGCACATGTCATCTTTCAAGTAGAATGTCAGTTCCCAGGAAGATCTTGAGAACTGAAACTTTACTGGACCACTACTCAAAATGGAAGTCTTATTGCCAATAGTTTCTTATATTGGTGCAGCTGTCTCTCTTATGTTGGGGTCCATCCTAGGAAGCTTATATAATAAAAGCTTCTGCACAGGTGCAGGAAGTGCTGTTGGGTAGTTGGGTCAAGTCCAAGCTTATTGTGGGTAATTACACTAAACAGTTCTACTGACTTCTATCATGGCTAGTTTCCAGGGGCAAAGAATATAACAGAATATGTAATCAATCTTGGCATTAGAAAGTGTTCTAGTAACTGCAGAAACATATGAAAAATTTTCCTTATAATGGTAGGCTATCTAGGTAATAGTTACCTAGGCCTTAACATTCTACGTAGGCTTTAATATTTTATCTAGGCTTTAACAGAGGAAGACCAGAATGGATTTGAAATTACCAACACAATACAGAAAGAGATGAAGCCAGTTCTATTCTGAAGTAGAAAGCATGCTTCCTCTACTGAGAAAGAAAGTCAAAGCACACACACACACACACACACACACACACATACATACCACATACACATGCACAAACACATAACCCACACAAGCATGTACACACACACACACCACAGATACATATACATGCACAAACACCACAGACACATACATATATGCAGACACACACATGTATATATATATATATATATATATATATATACACACACACACAACAAGACAGACCCCTACATGCATACCCACACACATGCATGCACATTCATATACACAGGCACAGACATGTAGCACGCACTCTATATATACACACATGTACATACACTCATGCAAACATATACATGAACATACACATGCAAATGCACGCACACACACACACACACACACACACACACACACACACACCACAGACTATAAAGACTATACAGTTCGTTAAGTCAAAGTAAAGAGAATGCCCTAGATCTTTGCAGGAAGAACCTCCTCTCCTTCAGCTGGATGATGTTGTACCATCTGACAGAGAGAAGGAACTGTAGCTTTATTTTACTGCATAACTAAGTCATAGTAATATAAATAGCATTAATTAGTTTTAATTCCAAGACTCAACATTTAGGCTATACTTCAAAGACTTAGTCACGGTGATTGCATGGATTCTTTCTGTACTTAACAGCACAGAAGCTGATAGATCAGATGGTCCATGGAATTGAAAGGAAAAATTAAATTGTAAAGGAGCAATTCAATGACTGAAACTCAGAATGTTGAGCACTTTGCTTGCAGTAGTGACTTCATAGCCACTCTTGAGGGACCATCAATGTTTCATCCAGGTTTCCAAAGCTAATACAGGGCTAGGATGATATGAGGACATGACTTCAAGGATGCTGGGCAAAGAGATCCCTGTGCAGGGTCAGGAGGAAACCAGCAACTCTGTAGCCCCTCCCACCCTAGCCCAAGCCTCAACCCATCGGTGCCTCTCAACCCATCGGTGCCTCTCAACCCATCGGTGCCTCTCAACCCATCGGTGCCTCTCAACCCATCGGTGCCTCTCAACCCATCGGTGCCTCTTAGCCATCATTACAGTTTTGACTCAAGAGCTAAAATGCCATAAATTTAAACCCTGGGAAAGCACAGAACTTCTGTTCTTTCTACCGGACTCTTGTGTGGTCCTAGGAAGATGGCACTCCCAAACATTTGAGCATCTCTAAGCTTCATTTTCCTCTTGAGAAAAACAACTCCACAGAGCAGCGGCCACTTGTATAAGAAATGGAAGAGTTTTATGAACCCCAAATGCTCAGTGGCACGGTGGAGTCAGGTTGTTTTATTTGAGTGGTTTGGATTCACTTTGATTCTCTAGAATTTTAGTTTTTATTTCTGTAACGAACACTTTTTTTTTTTTTAATAAAGATGAGCATTTGTAGCCTTCAGAACAGGCATTTTTACAAAGAACTGCGGGATTCTGGCTGCGACTGAGCATCATCACTGTGTCTGGGGACCTTAAGAACCCAGCTGTTCTTGAAACCCACAAAATTTTATGCAAGTCAAATCATTTCCCTGACTCTTAGCACTGGTTTACTATTTCAGACTCAAATTGCTACATGGGTTCTCACCATTCTTAATGCACAAAGTTCAGACTCTCCACTTGCTCTCACGGTTCCTTAAGGTAAGAATGATGTACAGGCCTTGTCTTCATCTTGGTGTGTGTCCTGACTATTACTGATACCACAATGTGTTACAGACCTCATTTGCCAAAATCATGCTTGCACTCCCAGGACACTGGTATGGCTGATGGATATTGCTTCCCTCATTAAGGACAAAACTGAGTTCTGTTTTCCTTGTTAGGCTTTGTTGGAAAATCTAATTTTTTTCTGTAGTTGTTTACTCCTGCGTCCTTTTCTTCAAGCATCATACATTTCTCAGTGACTGGACACCTAATGAGATAGTCAGGAGATGTCTCCAAGCGATCTGACTTCCCAGGCTGTGACATGCCTGGCTTGGATTTTCAATTATAGGAAAGTTGAAAAGAGAGAAGAAAGCAAGCAAGTAATTAAGTAGCACCAGGGTCTTGGAAGAAGTCGTTAAATGAATTATTTAATAAACCAGTCTGATGCAAGAGACCTGGTCTCCATGGCTTTCTGCTTCCTGTGAAGCCTGGGTTGAAGCTTCCTGGAGTTTTGTTGTGCCCCCACAGGAGGGGCTGCTGCATCTGAGGGGACATGAGAAAAGAGGGATTTGAAAGGCAAATGCTTTGGAGGAAGATGTGAGCAGGGCAAAGGCTCTGTGTGGAAAGTCCTCCCTGTAGGAAAAGGGATATGCCTTGAGATGCCCAACAGCCCAAGTGAGGATGTAGTAGTAGGAGTGGGTTTCTTAAAGACAAAAAACCCTCAAAGATCTTCTTTGATGTGTGTGCTTGTGTGTGCTCATTCTCTCTCTCTCTCTCATATATATATATATATATATATATATATATATATATATATATATTCATCTGTGTATGTGTGTTTATGTGTGGGTGTGCATATCTATATGTATATATGTGTATGAGTATATGTGTGGGTGTGTCTATTTAGGTGTGTATATGTGTATGAGTGTATGTGTTTGTGTATCTGTGTTTGTGTGTGTACATGTTTGAGTGTATGGATGTGTTTGTGTGTGTATGTGTGAGTATATGTGTGTGTACATGTGTATAGATATGTGTGAGTGTATCTGTGTGTATATGTTTGTGTGTGTCCCTTCTCTCTGTGTATAGGTTTCTTTCCTGTTATCTCTCTCCTGTTCTCTTTGTCTCTGTCTCTTTCTCTCTCTCTCTCTCTGTATGTATATGTATATGTATATGTGTGCTCTTTTCCCTCTGTGTGTAGGAACACATGTTTGGGTGCTGGTGGGGGTCAGAAGCACACCCTTGGAGCTGGAGTTACAGATATCTGTGAGCTGCTGGATAAGGTACAAACTGGGCTCAGATTTTCTGCAAGTGCAGCATGCACTCTAACCACCAAGCATCTCTCTAGCATCCAGGAATGACTTTCTTTAACAGGCAGCCTAATATAACTCCAATAAATTCAAGGGTTTCAAGGTCCAATAAATTCACAGTTAAACAGCTTGAAATTAGTAAGGCAGCATTTGGGTTTCAGCCTTTCATGTTTAATCTCCCTATTCTTTAGTAACAAATACAAAACACCGCATTTAACACCTGAGCCACCCTTTAATTTGGAATCTCTTGGGTCAAGCATGCAAATAAAGGACAATGGGGAAAGAACTAGAAAGGATAAGAATCAGAAGCTACACAGATCTAGTTTTGAGCCACAGAGTCCTCTGATTCAGAGTCTCAGCTGCTTCACCAGGAGCACCACGTATGAGGCAGAGAATGTTCTTTCAGTGCAATGGGATGCCTTATGCCAGGGCACGAAGGAAGAAACAAGAGGGGAGGGAGCACTTATGTCAGCATTTGTAAGCCATCTTCCTGATCCAAAGGGTTGAAGTCTGTTATGCATGGAAGAGAAGGAATCAGGAAGGGAAGGTGTGATGCTAGGCGCAGGAGGCTGGCTGCCAACAGTGCATAGGTGTTTAGGAAGCACAGAGAGAAACAGGAAGTGGGGCTGCAGCACCTCAAGCCCCGCCCACAGAGACCCAATTCCTCCAAGGCTCCACCTAGCAAAATTCCACAACTTTCTCAAACACTACCACCAGTTAGGAACCAAGTGTTCAAACACATGAGCTTATGGGGGACATTTCACATTCAGAACAGAACAGGCCCATCTTCCACTTTCTTCTTAAATCATGTCGCTTTTGATTTCAGATTTCTGCAGTTCCAGTCTCAGAATCACCTTTAGCCCCTCTTGTCTTTCTCAAGCACTGGCTTCAGTTAAAATCTAATCAGCAAATAAAGTAAAAATCATACTACACAAAGTCTCCCTGAAGTTAGCTGTTGCCTTGCTGTGGATTCTCACCTCCCTTGAGGTAACCCTCTTCTGCCTTCTGTGCTACTATAGTAGCCCAATTGGCCCTCTTTTCTCTAAGAGGTCGTTTCCAGTGCATTTTGCACCTCTTAAAGGTCTGTGTAACCCGGATAACAAATATGTTACTTCATCTTTTGCTAAATGAGTGACGTTCCCTTTGAACACTGGCCCTAGCCTCAGTTCTCTGATATCCCAGTTGTCACTTATGCTTCCTGGCAAAATACACTTGCAATTCAAGCTGTTTTTCTTTCCCAAAACACATCTTAAATCCCCCTCTTGAAATCTTATCTTCCAAGTTCCCGTCAACATGTCAGTTCCTTTGCTGGCCTCCATTTTACCTTAGAGTAGAGCTATCTCCCTGGACTCTGAGATTTTAAAATTATTTTCCCCACGGCCTTTAAAAAATTTTTATCACCAAAGAGACAGTATCCTCTTCCCCAATCCAGTGTGAAATAAGCCATTTAAAGTTACAATGAAAATAAAATACTGAAAAATAAGATGAAGAGACTTATAGGGCATTAACTCCTAGAATTTGTTATTACACTCCTAGTCTCAGAAAACCCTACTCATGGGATGCTGTGCCATTGCCAGGTGACATCAACCTTCTTACATAGTTGTTCTCAGACATTGTGATTTCCCATTGTGAGCTGAAGGTAATACTGCCCATACTGGCCTGGGTCTGTGAACTCTTCTGGGTGAAGGAATCCTTTAAGAACAGATTAGCCAATTATCACTGAGTGACAGAGTGAACTACAGTTTCATCTTCTATAAGTTCACTGCAGGATAAAGCATCTAAAGTGACATGAATTAGGTCTTAATTTTTTTATTTTGAGAAAGCCTCCTTGTATAGTAGAAGTGGCCTTGAAATAGTGATCTTCATGTTCTAGCTCCCCAAGGCTTCCATTTAT
This sequence comes from Mus minutoides, assembly GCA_902729485.2. Taxonomy (NCBI): domain Eukaryota; kingdom Metazoa; phylum Chordata; class Mammalia; order Rodentia; family Muridae; genus Mus; species Mus minutoides. The sequence continues at coordinate 2,351,095 of LR749557.1, read as the reverse complement.
AAATGCATTCACAAATATCATTTACAAATGTGAACCGGCATACTTGGCTGTTAAATTTTTTTTATGTCTCATGTAATCCTGCAAAATGCCTTATGATGATTATTTTTAGAGTTACTGGTAAAATGAGTAACTTAAAGGATGATGATTATGATGATGTGTGTGTGTGTGTGTGTGTGTGTGTGTATGACTGTCATACACACAGAGTCATATTCCATCTTAGTGTTCACTTTGAAGTTCATTATACTTTTTTTCTGATTTTTCCTTTCTTCTCTTACTAAATTAGTTTATTGGCTTTTTGTTTTACCACCACACCCAGCCACAGCAAATAAAAATATTTTTATTGAAAAAATAAAATTGATTTTATTGTGAAAATAAAGTCTTATTTCTATTAAAAGTAGCATGTGGTAGATATTAATATCAAACAAGAAATGGTCTTTTCTTGGTTTTGAATCTCTTATTTTCAACATCTCTTATTTTCTATAGCTTTTCAGTGCATTTGTGTTGTGCTCCTACAGACTGACATTCTCGTGTACTTGATGCAAGCATTGAATGTTTGAATAAACTTTTTCTGGTAGTGTAAAAAAGTGTTTGGGGTTTGGATATACTTCTTTCAATGTTGCTATTGCTAAATTATAAAAGAAGACCTACCAGATTTTAGGGGAAAATGCTATTAAATCCAGTAGTAAAATGCAAGGCAGGGCAGAAAATAGTGGGGACACTCAACTCCCATCACAAGACAATATCTGACTATAAGGAATTAATTCCCACTAATACCTCTTCCAGTACATCCCCAAACCTAGACATTCACAGCTGTAGAGATTTGGAGATTTTGCTTGGTTCATGGAGTGAAGAAAAAGAAATTACAAGTCATGAGAAGCATGATGATAGAGAGCCTTAGTGCTGTAGGGCAAGCAGGTGTCTTCTCTTTGGCTTTTCTTTTTGTTGTTTGAGGAATGTGCTCCCTTTGCGGTATACCTGAGTCTAGTCTGGAATCCATACTTCTGCCTTAGCTTCTCTGGTGCTAGCACTATGAAGTCTACTGCTTTGTCTGTCCCCCTTCCTCTTTTCTTCTAAAATATTTTTAAATGGAGTTTTCAGGTAGCATACAGATTCATGAGATGAGCATAGCATCTTTATTTAGATTTGCTATCATTCCTTCATCTTCTTTGCACTGCATTGCTTACTCCTCTGCCCCTGCCCCATTCCAGCAGATTTCCTTCTTTCAAGTAGTCCCAACCTTGCCTTTTTAATCACATGTACTGCATTCCCATATAGCACATTTTACTTAAGACTTTTTCTCTTCCTTTCTAGTTTCATTATACACACACACACACATACGCACACACACACACACACACACACACACACACTCATCATGGAGTAAGTCTTGGCTCTATACCTGTGGGAAAAATATGACATTTGTCTGGATCTGTTTTATTTCACTTAACACCACGATATCAAGTTGTGTGCATTTTCTGCAAATGTCATGACTCTTCTTTACTTTGAAAACAGACTACATTGAAAGAGAAATTGTAGATTTGTAGTAAAATTAAATGGAAAACCTCTTACAGCCCTGGTCCTATACAGTTTCCCCCAATACTCAGATCCTCATGGAAGGATATTATTACACTGATGATCCTCCTTTCCTTGTCAGCATCACACAAAGCTTCCATTTCGGCTCACTCCTATGGCTTTAGAAGCTAACATTTGAATGAATGTGAAGTGATATTTATGATATCACTGTCCCTGTCTCCTGTTTGCTTCATCTCCCCTCTGTACTGAGTGCACTCCGTTTTCAGCTGAGATCATAAATTTAGTCTCTCTCAGACTGGTTTCTCTCAAGTGCATTTTGCTTTCTTCATTGCTCTATATTCAGGACTCTGAATAGCTCATTTGTTCTTGGTGCTGGATAATATTCTGCTTCCTGGTTGTAATACACTCTATTCATTCACCCATCAAAGGATACCATGGTCGGTTTCAAGTTTTGTCAGTTTTGAGTAAACCTGATCTAAACATCTATGGCTGATTTCAACTATCAGCTTGATGAGCTCTAGAGTCATCTGGGACTTGGCTTCTGACATGCTTGGTGGGAGATTATCTTGATTTGGCTAACATAGGTATGAGTTATCACTCTACATGGATAAAAACATTTCCTGGGCTTGGTCCATGGACTGGACAAAAAGAGCAAATATAGCTTAGCTCTTTGCTTCTTAACTTTGGATGCAAGGTGAACAGCAGCCTGGAATTGCTGCTGATTTGACTTTTGGGAAGTGATAGATTACATTTTTGAACCGAGAGCCAAAATAAATTCTTCCCGTTTTATATTGCTTTTTCGGAGTGTTTTTCATAAAGTGTCAGAGTAGTTTTTCATAAGCACAGGAAGAATAACTAAAACCTTTTGTATAGGCTTATGTTTTGGCAATTACCTAAAAGTGCAATTCATGAAATTAATATCTTGTATCCTCAATAAGCATGAACAAGCAACTATAAAAACTATTAATTAAAAAAACTATTAATTAATATAAACTATAATATGCATTATGTGCTGATTTAGTAAACTGAGCTTACCATTCTGAATTCCTCTCCAGTCATGAAATCCTTGATATACAGAAATTGAGTCTTGTATATTTTTTTCTGTAAGTTTGACTGTCTTTCAGAGGCAGACAGAAAGCCTACCTACATAGAAAAATTAAGGTTGTAAGGCTGAAAAATTAAATCCTAGATGTGAAATGGCTAATAAAAGATAAATATGAGAGAAAGGAATTCTGTTCCAATCAGAGGTAACTTTTCTCTCTCCTCTCCTCTCCTCTCCTCTCCTCTCCTCTCCTCTCCTCTCCTCTCCTCTCCTTTTCTTTTCCGTTGAGTTTTATCTTGGAGACGGATTAACTAGTGTTCAGCTTTGATTATACGTCCAAGCAAGTTGTCAATCAACAGGGTCTCAAGGGAGGGAGTGAGGATTAAAAACAGAAAAGACAATTGACAACATTATAGCATGACTCCAGTCATTGCTGAAGCAGGCTTTTTAATTTTTTTTCCAGTCTGATTTAATACCATTCTAGATACATGCAAATAATAGGGTCAGTTTTACGTCAAAAACAAAGTACTCCAGGAACAAACAAAGCATAAACAAAGGTCTCATGATTATTGTAATTAGTCAGTGATTAAGGTACAAAGAACCAAAGAACGTATTCCTCAGCTGTATTTATCTTGAGCCCAATGTCAAATTCTTATCTGAGCCTACTCCCTTTTCCTAACCCAATGTAAATATTCTTGTTCATATGATTGAAGCAGCACCGAGAGCTCTCCGCATCTTCCCCCCCCCCCTTTTTAATTTCATAAACAAGACTGCATATATCTTAGGTTGTTCTAACAAAGAATAACGTCTTACCTGTCACTGAATATGCATTATCCAAAGCAATGTATTTCTGTCTTAGATTGGTAGGGCTCTGTGCAGAATCTTACCTGTCATTGACTGCCAGCCTGTTAAATTAATGAAGCTGTCTGGGGATCCATTTTTAGTCTTAAGCCACGTGTTTGGCTGCCAACATGTTGATGTTGTTAAAAGCAAGTTTTATCAAAATGTACAGGAGTAAAAGTATTCCCAGGACAAGAAGGGCCAACATGATCAAGCTATATAAGCCATTTTTAAAGTTTGGCCAAGATGGAAATACTGACATTAAGCTCCAAATAATTTTATCAACAATATTTGCAGCAGAGCGGCATCCTTTAAATGCATAATCTTGATATAGAAAGTTAAAATACCCAGAGAGGTGTTAGAATTATGCCAAAAACCCTGCAAGTGCCTTTTAATTTTCTCCCAATTATAGTGACTGTCATTGTAAATTTTAGATATGGCACAAATCTATTGGTATTTAGCGTGACACTCAAGATATCTTCTTAAACTCAGAGCCTCCTCTACAATAATTTGAATAGTATTATAAAAAGCATCAATTTGTTGCTCCAAATGCCTATATAAATCTTCTTGAATTCTTGACCATTAGTAACATTTTTTTGCCATATCATTAACAAAGTGGCTGTCTGAACTTCTTGTGTCAAAGCAATTGCAAAAGCTATTAATATAATTAAAGCTGCTATACCAGCAACAATCAAACCTACTACCCTCTTGCTTCTGCTTAAAGCCTCGCTCACTTCTTCCAATATTTGTAAGCGTTGCTCAGAATACTAATGTCCTGTCATATTAACAGGCAATAAAACAAAAGCCAGTTGATAGACCACCATATCAGATATGGAAGATTTCAATAACTAACACAATTAGAAAGTATACAGTCAACACAACTTACATTAAATACCATAGAAGAAACAAAGTAATTTTAACATGGCCAATTAATAAAATATTAGGAGTCTTAACACATGCACTAACATTGGTTTTAAATCCAGATCCTGTCATTGTTCTAAATCAGATCTATTTCAATTTTATTCATTACAAATGTAACTTCATACAAGGCAGTTGTCAATTTTGAAATATTTCTCTGAAAATGTTCAGAACCAGCCTTCCAAATATCCACTGTCATTTTCTTTTTTCCCAATATTGGAATGGTTTCCAGAGCAGTCAGTCCATGATTGAGTCAGAATAACTGGTCACATTAATGGAAAGAGAAGGGTCATTATAACAACTTTCTATTCGATTGATTTTTTCAAAGGTAGTTTCCACAGTCTCCACATTCTCTATCGTACAAGTTCTAAAAGCTTGAAGCAAGGCAGCTTGTCTAGTATGGGATATAGGCAAGCAAATGTGGGTTAGGAACGCCCAATACTTAATATGCCCTTATCACCACTGTTGGGCCACTCAGTAAGCTCACAGACAGCATCATTCTTTTTCCAAGCATCAGCATGTTTCTTCAATCACTCTGGCAGCCACCAAGCTCTTTTAGTGTCCTGAAAAAAAAAAACCTACTACCACCCAAAATAAAATAAAATACCACAAACGTTGCTTCCCCATATTAATACCAGATTGGAGCCATGTCATATGCAAGTAAGTAGATCCTTCCATTTCACCTAGGCATAAGTATTCTGAGCTCTAGGGTGCCATAGTAACTCAGTAGAGAATTCCTTGGCATCAAAATTTTTAAAGTTTAAAATAAAAAGAGCATTATTTAAATAGCTTGGAGGTGTACTGGGATATAATTCCTCCTTTTTTTTATTTTATGAAGATATTGTTTTAAAGTCCCATGGGTCTGTTCCACAATAACTTGTCCTTGAGGATTATAAGGAATACTAGTAATATGGATAATATTAAATTGTCAGTAGAACATCTCAAGTGAATGTTCGCAATAGCAATCGTTCCATTATCTGTTTTAATCTGATTTAGAGCACCCAGTTTAGAGAAACAACATAGGCAATGAGTAATGACAGTTTTAGTTGCTTCTCCTGGTAAAGCAGTTACAATAAGAAAGCCTGTGATTGTGTCAATAGTCACATGTACATGTTAAATTTCCAAACTCATAAATATGAGTAACATCTATTTGCCATAATTGACTAGGTACAAGTATTCAAGGATTAACACCATTTTGTGGTACAGGAAGAAATTGAAGATCTTGAGGACAAGTCTTTATAATTTGATGTGCACATTCTCTAGAAACACCAAACTGTTGTCTCAAACTGTGACTATTTTGATTATGTAAAGAATGAGATAGTTCAGCTAATTGTTCCTGTTTAAGGCCTGTAATCTGCCTCATATACAAATCTGCTGTAGCATTGCCCTCAAAAAAGGGTTTAGGCAATCCAGTATGAGTTCTTTTTTTTTTTTTTTTTTGGTTTTTCGAGACAGGGTTTCTCTGTATAGCCCTGGCTGTCCTGGAACTCACTTTGTAGACCAGGCTGGCCTCGAACTCAGAAATCTGCCTGCCTCTGCCTCCCGAGTGCTGGGATTAAAGGCGTGCGCCACCACGCCCGGCTCCAGTATTAGTTTTTTTTTTCTTGAACCACATAGACACTTTATTAACCATGTTCTAAGCGTAAAGTGTCCTATAAGTATTTTTCCATTTTTAAAATTACAACACATTTTTGTTTTGTTTTAGAAACTTGATTTCAACTTTATTTCTCAAAATATACTTGCATGGGTCTGCAGGTTTCCACAGACCAGCACCTGTTCCTGGAAGCAAGTCTTCCAGCCTGCATTGACTTTCAGGATCTTCTTTCATCTAACACCTGGAGGCAATCGGCTGCAGATGCCAGTCTGCAAGCAGATGCATATGAGCAGGACAGCAGCCCTTTATGCCTTTAGAACAGCTGTGAGGAAAGGAAAATGAATGTGTTTTGCCTTCTTTTGTGTCATAAAAAAACTCCCTGAGAGAATTCTCACCTGGAACCTATTTTTCTGTCTCTTCTGGTCTTGGCTTGTTTTGATGGAGAAGGGAATTCACCTCACACATTCTTCTAGCTGAGGAGGAAGTTTGCTTTTCCTTGCCATTAGTACAGTGGTTTGGATGCTGCTACTCAGCGAGCCTCTAGACATTTCCCTATAATATTTTTCTTCTTCAGAGAATATGTTTCTTTTTTTTTTATTTTCTTCATTTACATTTCAAAGGTTATCCCGAAAGTTCCCCCCCTCCCCCTGCCCTGTTCCCCTGCAGTATTAGTTCTTAAATATCCTATAGAGTAAGGAAAATTATGTTCTCTTAAATTGAGTTGTATTTGCATAAATAATTGCAATATTTGAGAATTAGCAGTATCATTAAAAAGGAACAGTTTCAGGCAATTGCAGATCATGAGCTATATATGGGCTTTCAATATACAAATTAAAAGCTTGATTTTTCAACATTTCAGAAAATAATGGCTCCATCACATAATTCAATTATTTGTGCTGAACTGGGATGGGGGAAAAATCAAGAGAATTAAAATGTGATCCAATTTTATATTCTGCCTTCCCATTAGATGAGCCATCTATAAATACATTAAGCCCATCTTGTATGGGCTGCATGTGCAAATTTACAGAAAATACAAAAGCATACATTGAGGCAAATTGTAACAACTTGTCTTTTGGACAATGATTATCAATTTTGCCTGAAAAGTTTGCACATGCAAGAGGCCAAATATCATTATTCTGCAATAACCAATTTAATTGCTCTTTGGAATAAGGAATAAATATTTCATCAGGTTCTTGTGATTAAAATCTAAACTGCCAATGTTCCATTAGCTTTATATACGTTTAACTATTATTTTTAAAAGTTTCTTTTGCAGTATCAGAGCAGAACCATAATTTTGGTAAGCAAAACCAAATTGTAACAGTGTAAATAATCCAGTCTCTCTAAAGTCAATATTAAGTGCATTATTTTCATGTTACAAAGTTTGTTTGCCAGTTCTTGTATATGAATGCATGTTGGTGTAGCTTTTTATACCAGTCAGAAACAAACCTAAAGTAGCTATTCACATTTACTTATTTAGACTAGAGAGGCAAAATTTTCTTACTTTTTCTAGCTTAATTTCATGGGAGGAGCATCTTGTCACCTGGTGAACCCAATAATCACAGTTACAGAGGTTATTGTTGGAGAAACAGTCGTCAGCTTCCTGTCTAAAGGAACCTAGAAGCTCCTGGCCCTTTTAAGAGTGGCGTGTACAGACAATCAGCCACTTTCGGGGCTTTTCCAGCAGTGCTAGACTCCTAGATACAAGTGAAGGGCTCCAAAAGCAGTTTATCAGTTTTTGTTGTGTCAATTTAGACTGCTTTTATTTTGAAATGAATTAAAACTAAATTAAGGGGTAAATGGTCAGCAGATAAGGTTTTGACCATTTTTTATTTTTAAGATGAAACATTGAGCAACATTCAAGCAATGAAATGAAACCACACAAATGAATAGATGTAGACAGGCTAGTGTACCAAGGACACACAATAGACAGAGGGAAGAGTATCAGATATCCTACAAAAGAGACCCAGAAGCAGGACTAGGCATTCACCCAGTGGGAGCTAGAGAGGGAGCAGGATGTCTCCTGGACTCCTCTTGATTTTAGCATATCTCTAAGCATATGTACAAAAGTATTCCACCATTTACCCTGCCCCATTTTTTATAGGGTTTACACACTACTGGCCCAAATTTTCCTTTGTGAGAGCTTTGTTTTTCTGAAGTGTCCTTCACTGTATGCCTCATCCTGAAGCTCCAACATTGAAGGTAGCACCTGACCAAGCCAGCTGTCAGTCAACAGGGTCTCAAGGGAGGAAGGGAAGATTAAAAAGCAAAAGGCAATTAGACAACATTATATCATGACTCCAGCAGGTTTATTTTTTTTCCAATCTGCTTTTATACCATTCTAAGTACGTGCAAAAAGTCGAGTCTTTATGTATGCATCATTAATTCTCTTCTCAATGAAAAACATTGGATACATAAAAACTTTATTATATATAAGAGGTATATCTGTACAACATAATTGTGGAGAGCTCTTGATTTTGCTTCAATAATATTGGCAAGAATATTTGCTTTGGGCCAGGACAAGGGAGTAGGCTCAGATAAGAATTTGACATTGGGTTAGGACAAAGTTCAACATGAATACAATGAGGGAATGCATTCTTTGTGTCTTGGTCATCTAGTTAAGCACCTGAACACAGTAACCATGGGACCACCTGAACACAGTAACCATGGGACCACCTGAACACAGTAACCATGGGACCACCTGAACACAGTAACCATGGGACCACCTGAACACAGTAACCATGG
>LR749557.1:2272229-2342326 GCA_902729485.2 Mus minutoides | reverse complement strand
GTACCTTGACTTATTTGTCTTTGGCTTAGAATTGACCCTAAATAAATTTATGTAGCTACTTCATGTTTATTTCTGAGTGGTCTTAAATGTATAAATATGTTCTGAATGTCTTAGTTATAGATTAGTGGCTTATAAATTATTTGAGTATGGTTAAAAATTTGTAACATTGTTAACAGAAAATCAGCTTAAAGCTGCTAACTCAGATTGGAGTCATTCTGGGCAACAACACATGACAGGAGCCAATCCAGCTAAGCAGGTCTCTAAAGATGCCTCTAAATTGGGATAATATTTTATGTAATAATATCCTGGCTTTTTAAATTTTCTATATAAAGTTGAATACTGTCTTTTTTAAGTTCTCTAAAATATTATGTTGAGATTTTGATGGGCAATCCACTGAATCTGAGGATTTCTGTTGGTAAAATGTTCATGGTTAATTATGTTAATCCTATTATTTTATGAGCAAAGGAGATCTTTCCATCTTTGGATATCTTCTTCAACTTCAATTTCTTTCTTCAGAGGCATGAAGTTCATATAATACAGTTCTTTTACTTGCTTGGTTAGAGTCATGCCAAGATATTTTTTATTATTTGTATCTATTTTGAGGCATGTTGATGCCCTAAATTTTTTCAGACCATTTTTTTATTTGAATATATGGGAGCTACTGATTTTTATCAAGTTAATTTTGTATCCAGTCACTTTTCTGAAAGTGTTTTTCAGGTGTAGGACATCACTGGTAGAATTTTTGGGTCACTTGTATATACTATCATGTCACCTGTGATCAGCAATATTTTTTCTTGCCTTTCAATTTGTATACCTTTGATTTCCTTTAGTTGTCTTATTGCTGTAGCTAAAACATCAAGAACTATATTGAATAGATATGGAGAGAGTAAATAGCCTTGTTTTGTCCCTGATTTTAGTGGAATTACTTTAGGTTTCTGTCCATTTAATTTGATGTTAGGTATCACCTTGTTGTATATTCCCTTCATTATATTTAGGTATGTATCTTGCATCTCTGATCTCCCCAAGACTTTTTATCATGAAGAAGTGTTGGATTTTGTCAAAGGATTTTCAGCATGTAATGAGATGATCATGTGATTAGTTTCTTTCAGTTTGTTTATATGGTGAATTAGATTGATTTATTTTTATATTATGAACCATTTCTGCATCTCTGGGGTAAAGCTTACATGATCATGGTGGATGATCTCTCTATGTGTTCTTGGATTCTGTTTGTAAATATTTTTGTATCAATGACCATGAGTGAAATTAGTCAAAATTCTCTTTCTTTGTTGAGTCTTTGTGTGGTTTAGGTATCAGGGTGACTATGGCCTCATTTAACAAATTATCCAATGTTCCTTCTGTTTTTATTTTGCATAATAATTCGAGGAGTACTGTTATTAGCTCTTCTTGAAAGTCTGGTAGAATTCTACACTAAAATCTTCTGGTCTGCCCTTCTGGTCAGTGCCAGCTCCAGGCCACCTTGGGTGCAAACTTGGCAGATGGTCCCATGGTCCCCATAGGAACCTCCATGCCACAGGCACCCTAGCACGCCCAGAATCTTAGGATCACTGGTGAGTGGAACACAAAATCTGTTCCAAACCAATCATGACAGGCTTGTGACAGCAGGAGCAAGGACACAGGAGCCCTGTCTGACCAGCGGCTTGGGTTCCTTCTGTTAGGTGCTGGTATACCTTGGTTTCAAACACACCAGAGAGCCCCACGATCACCAGAGGAGACACGACTTCCAGGTGGTGTAACATGCCCAAAGTCTTAGGATTCCAGGATACCAGGAGCTTGGTCACTCCAGGATCCCAGGAGCTTGGTCACACCAGGATCCCAGAGTATCAGAGAAGATTGACTGCCGAGAACTCTGACATACCCAGTATCACAGGTTCACAGGATCCCGGAATCACAGGATCACAGAGAAAGCTGGACTCAGAGGAGTCCTGAATCAACTGGGATTATAGGAAAGACAGGCTCCAATTGGATATATTGAGGGCAACAAAGCAGTTGAGATAATCAGATGGCAGGAGGCAAGCAAAAGAACAGAAGCAACAGAAACCAAGGTTACCTGGCATCATCAGAACCAACCTCTCTCACCATAGTCCTGGATACACCATCACACCAGAAAACCAAGATATGGACCTAAAGTCACTTCTTATGATGATGATGGAGGACTTTAAGAAGGAATTTATTTAACTACCTTAAAGAAATACAGGAGAATACAGGTTAACAGATAGAAGCCATTAAAAAGGAAACACAAAAATCCCTTAAAGAGTTACAGGAAAACACTACCAAACAGGGGAAAGAATTGAACAAAACAATCCAGGATCTAAAAATGGAAATAGAAACAATAAAGAAATCACAAAGGGAGACAACTCTGGAGATAGAAATCCTGGGAAAGAAATCAGGAACCATAGATGCGAGCATCAGCAACAGAATACAAGAGATGGAAGAGAGAATCTCAGATGCAGAAGATTCCATAGAAAACATTGACACAACAATCAAAGAAAATGCAAAATGCAAAAAGATCCTAACTCAAAACATCCAGGAAATCCAGGACACAATGAGAAGACCAAACTTATGGATAATGGGTTAGATGAGAATGAAGATTTTCAACTGAAAGGGCCAGCAAATATCTTCAACAAAATTATAGAAGAAAACTTTCCATACCTAAAGAAAGAGATACCCATTAACATACAAGAAGCCTACAGAACTCCAAATAGACTGGACCAGAAAAGAAATTCCTCCCGACACATAATGATCAGAACAACAAATGCACTAAATAAAGATAGAATATTAAAAGCAGTAAAGAAAAAAGGTCAAGTAAAATATAAAGGCAGACCTATTAGAATTATACCAGACTTCTCACTAGAGACTATGAAAGCCAGAAGATCCTGGACAGATACTATACAGACCTTAAGAGAACACATATGCCAGCCCAGGCTTCTATACCCAGCAAAACTCATAGATGGAGAAATCAAAGTATTCCATGACAAAACCAAATTCACACAATATCTTTCCACAAATCCAGCCCTTCAAAGGATAATAAAGGGAAAATTCCAGGACAAGGAGGCAAATGATACTATAGAAAAATCAAAAAAGTAATCCTTCAACAAATGTAAAAGAAGATAGCCACAAGAACAGAATCTCAACTCTAACAGCAAAAATAACAGGAAGCAACTTTTACTTAATATCTTTTAATATCAATGGACTCAATTCCCCAATAAAAAGACATAGACTAACAGACTGGCTCCATAAACAGGAACCAACATTTTGCTGCATACAGAAAACCCACCTTGGTGACAAAGACAAAACTACCTCAGAGTAAAAGTCTGGAAAACAAATTTCCAAGCAAATGGTCTGAAGAAACAAGCTGGAGTAGCAATTCTAATATCGAATAAAATCGGCTTCCAACCCATAGTTATCAAAAAAGACAAGGAGGGGCACTTCAAATTTATCAAAGGTAAAAACCTTCCAAGATAAATTGTCAATTCTGAATATGTATGTTCCAAATGCAAGGGCGTTTATATTCATTAATAAAACCTTAGTTAAGCTCAAAGCACACTTTGCACTTCTCACAATAATAGGGGAAGACTTTAAGACCCCACTCTCATCAATGGACAGATCCTGGAGACAGAAACTAAACAGAGACACAGTGAAAGTAACAGAAGTTATGAAACAAATGGATTTAACAGATATCTATAGAACTTTTTATCCTTTTTTTTTTTTAACAAAAGGATATACCTTCTTCTCAGCACCTCAGAGTACCTTCTCCAAATTCAACCATATAATCAATCACTAAACAGGCCTCAACAGATACAAAAATATTGAAATTATCCCATGCATCCTATGAGATCACTATGGACTAAAGCAGACTTCAATAACAACATAAATGATAGAAAGCCAACGTTGATGTGGAAACTGAACAACACTCTACTCAATGATAACTTGGTCAAGGAAGAAATAAAGAAAGAAATTAAAGGCTTTTTAGAATTTAATGGAAATAAAACCACAACATACCCAAATTTATGGGACACAATGAAAGCATTCCTAAGAGAAAAAATCATAGCTCTGAGTGCCTACAAAAAGAAACTGGAGAGAGTACACACTAGCATCTTGAGAGCACACCTAAAACCTCTAAAACAAAAGGAAACAAATTAACCCAAGAGGAGTAGACATCAGGAAATAATTGAACTCAGGGCTAAAATCAACCAAATAGAAACAAAAAAACTATACAAAGAATCAACCAAACCAGGAGCTGGTTTTTTGAGAAAATCAACAAGATACATAAACATTTAGCCAGACTAACTAGAGGGCATAGGGACAGTATCCTAATTAACAAAATCAGAAACGAAAAGGCAGACATAACAACAGAACCTGAGGAAATACAAAGCATCATCAGATCCTAATACATAAGACTCAACAACAATGGAAAACTTGGATGAAATGGACAATTTCCTAGACAGATACTCAGTACCAAAGTTAAATCAGGATCAGATTAACGATATAAACATTCCCATATCCCCTAAAGAAATAGAAGTAATCATTAATACTCTCTCAACCAAAAAAAAAAAAAGCAAGCCCAGGACCAGATGAGTTTAGTGCAGAATTCTATCAGACCTTCAAAGAAGAATTAATTCTAACTCTCCTGAAACTATTCCACAAAATGGAAACAAAAGGTACTCTACACAATTCATTCTATGAAGTCACAATTACTCTAAAACACATAAAGACCCACCACAGAGAACTTTAGACAAATTTCCCTTATCAATATCGATGCAAAAATACTCAATAAAATTCTTGCTAAAGGAATCCAAGAACACATCAAAATGATCATCCATCAGGATCAACTAGGCTTCATCCCAGAGATGCAGGGATGGTTTAATATATGGAAATCCATCAATGTAATCCACTATATAAACAAACTCAAAGACAAAAACCACATGGTCATCTTGTTAGATGCTGAGAAAGCATTTGACAAAATACAAAACCCATTCATAGTAAAAGTCTTGGAAAGATCAGCAATTTAAGGCCCATACCTAAACATAAGAAAAGCAATATACTACAAACCAATAGCCAACCTCAAACTAAATGGAGAGAAACTTGAAGCAATCCCACTAAAATCAGGGACTAGACAAGGCTGCCCACTTTCTCCCTACCTCTTCAATATAGTACTTGAAGTCTTAGCCAGAGCAATTTGGCAACAAAAGTAGGTCAAGGGGATTCAAATAGGAAAGGAAGAACTCAAAATATCACTATTTGCAGATGATATGATAGTATATATAAGTGATCCTAAAAATTCCACCAGAGAACTCCTAAACCTGATAAACAGCTTCAGTGCAGTAGCTGGATATAAAATAAACTCAAACAAATCAATTACCTTTCTCTACACAAAGTATAAACAGGCTGAGAAAAAAATTAGGGAAAGAACACCATTCAAAATAATCACAAATAATATGTAATACCTTGGTGTGATTCTTACAAAGGAAGTGAAAGATCTGTATGGTAAGAACTTCAAGTCTTTGAAGAAAGAAATTGAAGAAGATCTCAGAAGATGGAAAGATTTTCCATGCTCATGGATTGGCAGGATTAAGAAAGTCAAAATGGCTATCTTGCCAAAAGCAATCTATAGATTCAATGTAATCCCCATCAAATACCAACTCAATTCTATCAAAATTAAACTCAATTCTTCACCGAGTTAGAAGGGGAAATTTGCAAATTCATCTGGAATAACAAAAATCCTAGGATAGCAAAAAACTATTCTCAACAATAAAAGAACCTGTTTTGGAATCTGACCTCAAACTGTACTACAGAGCAATTGTGATAAAAACTACATGGTACTGGTACAGCAACAGACAGGTAGATCAATGGAATAGCATTGAAGATCCAGAAATGAATCCTCACACCTATGGTCACTTGATCTATGACAAGGGAGCTAAAACCATCCAGTGGAAAAAAGACAGCATTTTCAACAAATGGTGCAGGCACAACTGGCAGCTATCATGTAGAAGAATGGGAATTGATCCATTCTTATCTCCTTGTACAAAGCTAAATTCTAGGTGCATCAAGGAAATCCACATAAAACCAGAGACACTGAAACTTATCAAGGAGAAAGTGGGGAAACGCCTCCGAGATATGGGCATAGGGGAAACATTCCTGAACAGAATAGCAATGGCTTTTGCTATAAGATCAAGAGTGGACAAATGAAACCGCATAAAATTGCAAAGCTTCTGTAGGGCAAAGGACACTGTCAATAAGACAAAAAGGCCACCAACAGATTGGGAAAGGATCTTTACAAATCCTAAATCAGATAGGGGACTAATATCCAATATATATAAAGAACTCAAAACGATGGACTCCAGAAAATCAAATAACCCTATTAAAAATGGGGTACAGAGCTAAACAAAGAATTCTTAACTGAGGAATACCGAATGGCTGAGGAGCACCTGAAAAAATGTTCAACATCCTTAGTTATCAGGGAAATGCAAATCAAAACAACCCTGAGATTCCACCTCACACCAGTCAGAATGGCTAAAATCAAAAATTCAGGTGACAGCAGATGCTGGCAAAAATGTGGAAAAAGAGGAACACTCCTCCCTTGCTGGTGGGATTGTAAGATGGTACAACCACTCTGGAAGTCAGTCTGGCAGTTCCTCAAAAAATTGGACATAGTATTACAGGAAGATCCAGTAATTTCCTTCCCTGGCATATACCCAGAAGATGTTCCAACTACTAATAGGGACACATGCTCCACTGTTCATAGGAGCCGTATTTATAGTAGCCAGAAGCTGGAAAGAACCCAGATGTCCCTCAACAGAGGGATTGATACAGAAAATGTGGTTCATTTACACAATGGACTACTACTCAGATACTAAAAACAGTGGATTTATGAAATTCTTAGGCAAATGGATGGATCTGGAAGATATCCTCCTGAGTGAGAACACACATGATATGCACTCACTGATAAGTGGATATTAGCTCAGAAACTTAGAATACCCAAGATACAATTTGCTAAACACATGAATCTCAAGAGAAGGGAAGACCAAAGTGTAGATACTTATGTCCTTCTTAGAAGGGGAAACAAACTACCCATGGAAGAAGTTACAGAGACATAGTAACATTGCAACAGAGCCTGAAGGAATGACCATCTAGAGACTGCCGCATTTGGAAATCCATCCCATAAACAATCACCAAACCCAGACACTAGGCAGATGCCAATAAGAGCCTGTTGACAGGTGCTTGATATAGCTGTCTCCTGTGAGTCTCTGCTAGTGCCTGGCAAATACAGAAGTGAATGTTCATAGTCATCCGTTGGATGGAGCACAAGGTCCCCAATGAAGGCGCCAGAAAAAGTACCCAGGTAGCTGGAGGGGTCTGAAGCCCCATAGGACGAACATCAATATGAACTAACCAGTACTCACAGAGCTCCTTGGAACTATATCACCAATCAAAGAAAACACATGGCAGAACTTGTAGCTATATATGTGGCAGAGGATGGCCTAGTCAGTCATTAGTGGAAGGAGAGGCCCTTGGTCCTATGAAAGCTCTATGCCCCAATATAGGGTAATGCCAGGATCAAGAATGGGAGTGGGTGGGTTCAGCAGCAGGGGGAGTAGGGAGGAAATAGGGGATTTTGGGAGGGGAAACTAGGAAATGAGATAACATTTAAAATGTAAATAAAATATCTAAAAAAAAATTTGTATAAAATGAAAAACCAAACCAAACCAAACCAACCAACCAACCAAACAAACAAAACAGAAAACAAACTTCTGGTCCTTGCTTTTTTTTGTCACTTTTCTCAGGATATTTTAATGACTGCTTCTATTTCCTTAGGAGTTATAGGTATATTTAGATTGTTTACCTGAACTTGATTTAATTGTAGTAAGTATCTGTTGAGAAAATCTTCTGTCTTTCAAATTATCCAGTTTTACAAAGTGCTGGTTATTGAAGTATGACTGAATGATTTTTAAATTTCCTTAATTTCTGTTATTATGTCTCTTTTATTCATTTCTAATTTTGTTAACTTGTATGCTGTCTCTGTGCCTTTTAGTTCGTTTTGCTAAACATTTGTCTATCTTGTTGATTTTCTCAAAGAAAAGCTTTTGCTTTGTTGATTCTTCATATTGATCTCTTTGTATTTTGTTAACTTCAGTCCTGAGTTTGATTATTTCCTGCTGTCTACTCCTCTTGAGTGTGTTTACTTCTTTTTTGTTTTAGAGCTTTCGCTATGATGTTAAAGTGGCTAGTATGAGATCTCTCTAATTTCTTTTGCAGGCACTTACTGCTATGAACTTTCATCTTAACACTGTTTTCTTTGTGTGCTTTAAGTGTGTGTATGCTACCTGTAGGTTTTGCTACTCTGCCCAAGCTTTGGGAATGGGTTGTGCTATGAGCCCATGCTCAGCTTTCCTTGAATCCATGGATAAAAGGCGCACACACAGGTTGCTTATTTTCAACTTGCCTTCTGACACAATTTCTGGATGCTACAATATCCAGCCTGGAAAAGCATGCCCTTATCAATATTCTTATCTCTGCACCTTTCCATATGCCCCAAACTTCAGTTGCTCAGATACAGCATAGGAAAGTAGACATAATAGCCTGGTGGATAAATACCTGTCCAGCTTAGTGCTGATTAAGGCTTTTTATAAAGATAAAGTTGTGTGTCTTGTAACTGGAAAGTGAATGAGCTAAGGCAAGGTAGAAACCTTGATTTAATATTAAATATTTACTACAACATATTGGTTTCCAACTTTGGGTGCCAAACATAGAAGGAAATTAAAATCCTATCAAGTCTGTATACAAAACATACAATCCAGGTATTTTATTTATAAGTCATAAGCCTAGATTGGGTAGATATAGAGCTATACAAACTTATTCTCAAGGTGTAAAAGTTCCTTGCTACTTGATGTTTCTCCTGGCCATGTGGATTTTGTCCATTTGAATATCTTTCTCCTCCATATTCCTCTCCTGTTTCTCCACCTGCAACCCCCTCATTTGAATATTCAGTTCCATCTTTTTCCCTTTACTGCCCAATCACAGGCTCTAGCCTTACATCAGTTATATTGAGGAGACAGTTCCATTTGCATAAGTGCATCATTTTGAGTATGTTTGGGGCAATCACATTTTGAGAAACAGTATTTAGCATTAGAATAAGCATTAGAATACAAACAATGTCAGACAAACCTATACACATTTGAGTCACAGCATTTGTTAATGCTGTTATTTCTTTATTTTATGTCTGGATGTCCTGTCCATTGGTGAGAGTCAAGTGATGGATTCTTCCATTATTGATGCATGATTTAAGCTGTAGTGATGTTTCCTTTACCAATGCATGCGCCCTTGCTTTTGGGGGCATAGATATTCAGAACTGAGAGATCATTTTGGTGTATTTTTCCTTTGATGACTATGAAGTGTCCTTCCCCATCTCTTTTGATTATATTTAGTTGAAAGTCTATTTTATTAGATATTAGAATGCTTACACCAGCTTGTTTCTTGATTCATTGGCTTGGAAAACCTTTTTGCAAGCCTTTACTCTGAGTTAATATCTATTATTGATATTTAGGTGTGTTTCTTGTACACAGCAGAAGGATGGATCCTGTTTTCACATTTATTCTGTTATTGAAGAATGAGTTCATTAATGTTGAGGATATTAATGAACAATGATTGTTAATTTCCGTTATTCTGATGTTGGTGGTGGTAGTGTGTGTATGTGTGTGTGTATGTCTGTGTGTGTCTGTGTGTGTCTCTGTGTGTGGTGATTTCCTTTTTGGTTTTGCTAGTGTAAAATTTATTTCTTGTGGTTTTTTTTGGGGGGGGTGTACTTCAACCTCCTTGGGTATAAAATTTTCTTCTACTAAATCTGTAAGGCTGTATTTTGGATAGATTTTGTTTAAATTTGGTTTTGTTATGGATATCTTGTATTCTCCATTTATGCTAATTGCTGATGTAGTAGTCTGGGCTTCCATCTGTAGTCACTTGGAGTCTGCAAGACATTTACCCATGCCCTTCTAGCTTTTATAGTCTCTGTTGAGAAGTCATTTGTAATTCTAAAGGTCTGCCTTCATATTTTACTTGACTTTTATCCCTATAGCTTTTAATAATCTCTTTTTTCTGTACATTTTTTGTTTTGATTATTATGTGTCTGGAGGATTTTCTTTTCTGGTCCCATCTATTTGGTGTCCTGTAAGCTTCTTATATGTTTATACGCATCTCTTTCTTAAGGTTAGGAAAATTTTTTTTCTATGATTTAGTTGAAAATATTTTCTGAGCATTTGAGGTGGGAATATTCTTTTATTCCTATGGTTCTTGCATTTGGGATTTACATAGTATGTCTATTTCCTGGATGTTTTGTGTCAGAAACCTTTTAGATTTAACATTTTTTGAGTGATGTATCAATTTCTACTACCACATATTCTATTCCTGATATTCTCTCTGCCATCTCTTGCATTCTGTTGGTGATGATTATGTGTGCAGTTCCTGTTTACTTACCTAGATTTTCTATCTCCAGGATTCCCTCAGTCAGTGTTTTTTGTATTGCTTCTATTTCCATGTTCAGTTCTTGGACAGTTTTATTCATTTCATTCACCTTTTTTTGTTATATTTTTCTGTATTTCATTAAGGGATTTATTCATTTCTCCTGTAAAGGCCCCTATCATTTCCATAAGACTGGATTTAAGGTTATTTTGTGCTTCAGATGTGTTGGGATATCCATGGCTTGCTACATACACTAGGATAGCTGCGATCTGGTGGTGCCATATTGCCCTGGCTTTTGTCAAATGTGTTCTAATGCTGCCCACTAGTCATCTGTGATTTGGAATTATAACAGGTTTAAGTGCTGATTTCTGAGTTTATCTTTTTAGATGGGTATTTTTTGGGTGTGTTTTCCCTTAGTAACTGTTTCTTCTTTGGTTTCTGGTCTGAGTGACCTGGGTTTCTGGTGACCAGTGACTTTTCAAGTCCAGGAAGGTGTCTCAACTGGGAATTAAGTGATCTCTGTGACCTCTGAGGTTTTGGGTGCCAACATTGCTTCTGAAGTCCCTAGAACTGGAGTGGCCTCTGGAAAAGCAGAATTCTTTTGACAAAGTTGTGGGCTCGAATATGGAACCCAGATGATGGATGCAGAGTTTACAGCTGGTAGGTGGGCTTTAAGAGGAGTTGGTGGGCATAACACATAGGCCAGAGTTTAAACTGGACTCCCTGGTGCATGAGTGGCCTCTGGGAGTTGTAACATTTTTTTTTTTTTTATTAATTCAGAATTGTTGATATGGAATCAGGATGTAAGTTTAGCAGACGTCCATGCAGTGTGAGGTTAGCTTCTAATCCTACATCTCAACTTGTATTTTATCACTGCTTTTTATTCTTTACAAAGGTTGGGTAATGGTGACCAAAGTTGGGGTACTTCGGTGAGTGTATCCATATTCCCAATTTTTGAAATACTGCTCTCAGCTCACATATTTAGTACCACTAACTCTTTTAAAATTAACTTTTTAATTATACACCTTGCATAATAAAATGCAGTATTTTTGGCCTTCTGGAGTTTGATTTACAAATAACTTCTGAAATAGAACAACTGTATAATTTGGGAAATATTTATGCAATTTTTATTCAAGTAGTGAACATGGCATCAATATACATAATTTTTAGTGTTTTGGAAATATAGAGGAAGGTAAATTTAGAACACAGTGACAAGCTTCCCAGGATATTCTACAGAGAATATATTGAATAAATGTGAATTATTTGTTCAGTTCTTAGGGAAAAGTTGAAACTGACAATTATATATATATATATATTTTTTTCTAGACATTGTGAATGTTTTATGAGAAGATAAAATTACTATACATTGACAAAATAAGGTCCTCTTTTCCTTGGGAAGTTAATTCAGTGCTGATGAATAATTTTGTATTTTTGGAAGTTATTTTTGACTCTGGCTTCTAATAAAGACTTATCACCATTAATTATTTGCCAGCTTCAGAATTAACACATAGTTCAACTTGCTATCAGTCCCTGCCTCACTGTTCATATCTTACTTCCGTGCTGAAAATGAACACATGATTTCTCATATAACAGCATCAATTTAAAATCATACATACAAGCCAGGCATGGTGGCTCACACATGTAATTTTAGCAGAGGCTGGAGGATTGCCATGGGTTGAGGTCACCCAAGGCTAGAGAATGAGCCACAGGACAGACTGGCTACAGAGTAAAACCCTGTTTCAACAAACCAAACAAATCACACATACGAATTCTTTTCAATCTTATGGTGGCACTTAGCCTCTCAGGTGATGTTTCAAGAGAACAAAATAAAAATATACAAGCTTGTCACATTTTTGTTTCCTTTGTGCTTAGGGATGTTGTAAGAAAAACTGATTGCTTTTTTTGTTTTGTTTTGTTTTGTTTTGTTTTGTTTCTTGGTTTCTTATTTTTTATTTTTGTTCAAATAGTTGTGAATAACATTTATTGTGTATAATATTATTGTCAGTTCATCCCCACACTCCAAATTAGTCATCGTACATGTGATAAACAAAAAGTATACAGATCTATGAGTCAGACTAGAAAGTCTTTAAGACTAATCTTTTATTACACTACTCCTAGACTCTTATTTCTAGATGCAGGACTAAATATTTAACCTTAGGGATGAGAGTGAATGTTTTCTGTGGAATTATGTTCCTGGGAGGTTGTTCTCAGTTGTTGTCCCTTGTGTCACAAAACCATGTGACTGCTATCACAGTCCAGCTTCAAGTGCAATGTCCCACATCTTCACATCTCACTTTTTTGTGGAGAAAAGAGTGTCACTTAATGTCTGTGTCTTATTTTCTTTAATGCTGCTATAGCAGTGGTTAATTGCTCTTCCATAAGTAGCACATACTTACTTAAAGAAATGATTGAGAAATTAGTCATATTTTTAAGTGCATATTTGATTAATGATAACATAAGTATACTCAAATTAAGAACATTTTCAACACCATTAACACCCCTCATTTGCACCAATAAAGTTTAAATTTAACAGTGAAAAATTCTAGACTGATAATGCCAAGTTGAAAACCAACACAATTTCTCATGCAAGACTGAAGAAGCCTATAACTTCTAAGTCAAATTCTGTGGTTTGAATCTGAAATGTGCTCCTGCAGCTTTGGGTTTTTATTTCTACATTCCATGTATGTGCTGTTATTTTGATAGCTATGCCACTAGGAGGAGCTGAGATCTATCTGGCAGAGATAGTCACTGGGCCTAAGCCTGTGAGTATTGTAGCCTGGTCCTGATGCTATTCCTATCTCTGCTTCCTCATCCTCCAACATATGAGTCAGTTATGATGCCAGCTCCTGCCATGAACACTATCCAGCCAGCAAGTCTACCCCACAATGGGCTGTAGACTCTGAACTGTGAGTGAAAACATCTTTTCCTCTTTAAGTTGCTATCATATTTCAACAAGAAAAAAGTAACTAACACAAATTTCAGTTATGTTTTCAGTGTTGTGTGCTCTATAAGGTGACCTGGTAGGGTTAGAGGAGGCCAGAAAGCTCACTTTCTGGAGCCAGCTATTTTCAATTTAGATTGCCATCAGAGACATCGTATGAAAGCATGTAACTTTGAACATATAACTGAGAAGTAGTTCTCCATAATGCCCTGCCAGAGGAGAAATTCATGATATTCAAGGATCTTGACTAGGTCCCTGTATTCTGTGAATTGGGTATAAAATCTACAGACATAGTCTTTGTCTCCTTTCCTCATGCATTCCTTCCTTCCTCTATCCTTTCACTCTCTCTTTCTGCTCCTTCTCTTTCTCTTCTCTCTTCTGTATCACAACCCCTAGTAAATTCACAGTTAATTTGAAAAGTTATTTGGATGTTATAGACCTAGAAAAGTGTGTGAACCATGGCTTAGAAGTAAGATTCTTAGTTTTTAATTTGGAGTAAATATAGGCTATCTCTATTTGCCATAGCACTTGTCATTGAGATAGAAAAAGGAATGATGTTTTAGGCTCCAGTAATGTTCTCTATCTGCCAAGGAGTAGACTCACATTACCAATCTCTCTTCACATCTGATCTTTACCTGTTGTGCTGTGACTACTGTATCTGGGGTTGTGTTTCCATTTTTAAGATTACATAGTGATTGCAGAGTTGCTCTTCTCACTGGGATAGGATAAAGGCCTTGTATCTTGTCCTTGATAAGCTTTGGATAAATTCCTGACTCCTCACCATTGCTGTTCCTAATGAATAATTCTATGCTTGACTGGGTTAGAAGATACTTAAGATAAAACATTGTTTCTGCATATGTCTCTGAAAACATTTCCAGAAGAAAGTAGTATTTCCACTGTCTTAGTCAGGGTTTCTATTCCTGCACAAACATCATGACCAAGAAGCAGTTGGGGAGGAAAGGGTTTATTCGGCTTACATTTCCACATTGCTGTTCATCACTGAAAGAAGTCAGGACTGGAACTCAAGCAGGTCAGGGAGCAGGAGCTGATGCAGAGGCCATGGAGGGATGTTCTTTACTGGCTTGCTTCCCCTGGCTTGCTCAGCCTGCTGTCTTATAGAACCCAAGACTACCAGCCCAGAGATGGCACCTCCCACAAAAGGCACCACACACCTTGATCACTAATTGAGAAAATGCCTTACAGCTGGATCTCATGGAAGCATTTCCCCAACTGAAGCTCCTTTCTCTGTGATAACTCCAGCTGTGTCAAATTGACACAAAACTAGCCAGTAAACACTGGTAATCTTTGCAAAACAGATGGTTCTCCATGTGACATAGAGAGATGTCACTCAGTCTCCTGAGGGTATAAACAGAACCCGAAGGTAGAAGAGTGACCATTCTATTTTAGTCTAATTATCTTATGCCCTTCTGTGTTACTTGATTTTTTTTTTGTGAGACCAAAAGTTTTCCTGTTGGTCCCTAGTTCTCAAGTCTTTGAACATGGGTTCAGACATGGCACCAATGTTCCAATTTTCCCAGCTTGCACATCCTACTCTCCATACTTGCATCAATTTCTTATAGAATATACTTGTAACTGTCCTATTGTATCTATTTGTCGAGTTCTAGTATTCTCTCTTTTTCACCCCTCATCTTCCTTTTTGATGCCCTTGACTGATTTAAGGAGTACTAGTCAGGCAATTTACAGTTTTCTTGTGCACCATGATTGGATGGAGGTTACAGGTGTAAGAAGGAAATGCCTGGAAATGAAATGCCTTGTTTATCAGGTCACAGCAAAGATGACCTATCCTGGCTGGAATTAACTGTGGTCATCCGAATGATTTTTCCCATCTATTTGACTCTGACCTAATATATATTTCAAGTGCAGATATGATGAGGGTTAATCCCTCTGCTGCCCTAACAGTTTTCATGATGACACTACTCCTTGAGACTCCCTTGTATGTAGTTTGGCTTTTGGCTTCTAGTTTGAGTATGGAGAGGTATGCGGTGTCCTGCATAAAGCCCAGTCTACATACAGAAATCAAAGTAGAGCTTGCTTGTTTCTAGGTACATCTGTTCTCACCGCATTTTTGATGAGACAAGCTGAGTTTAAATTTTTCAGTTCCCGTTTATAATATCCTGTTTATGATTTTCATTATATCTTCTTTGGCAAGCAATCTCTAGTGATTTCTGTTCTCAGAAATTACTATTAGCTTAGCAATTCCTTCATCTGATATGTGGCATGCCTTATTTTTCTTCAAAAGTATGATGCTAAGTTTCCATGTACTTGGGAAGATTCCAGCCCAAGCAGGAATAATCATTTATGTATTATATTGATGATATAATAAGACATGAATCATATAATGGTAAAGGTCAAAATAATGAATGTATGGGGGAATATGCATGTATCACTCTTAGGGACAACTCACCAAACACAAAAATAGAGAAGAATGGTAGGTTGTAGGGCTCAGAGCTACTCTGGGAAGAGGATCAATAGAGAGCACAAACTTATCAGATAACTAAATCCTTTAGAGTTTTTAAAAAATTTATTTATGTCTTTACATCCTCAAAGCTGTCACCACTCCTGGTCCCCTCTCACAAGATTCATCCCACAACTGCTTTCTCCTTTGCCTCTGAGAAGGTGTCTCCTCCTGGGTATCCCCCAACTCTGGTGCATCAGGTCTATGCAGGATTGGGTGCATCCTCTCCAAATGAGACTGGACAAGGAATCCCTCTGGGGCCTCAGACTAGCATGTGTATACTTTTTGGTTGGTAGCTCATCTCTGGGAGCTTCCAGGAGTCCAAGTTAGTTGACACGGTTGGTCTTCTTATGGGATTGTCATCCCTTTCAGGGTCTTTAATTCTTCCCCTAACTCTTCCATAGGGGTCATCGACTTTCATCCAATGTTTGGATGTAAGTATTTGCATCTCTCTCAGTCAGGTGCTGGGTGGCACCTCTCAGAGGATAGCCATGCTAGGTTACAGTCTCCAAGCACAACATAACATCACTAATAGTGTCAAGGATTGGTGCCTGCTCAGAGGATGAATTGCAGGTTGGGTCAGTCTCTGGTCAGCTATTCATTCAGTTTCTGCTCCATCTTTGTCCCTACATTTCTTTTAGATAGGAACTATTTTGGATAGAAAGTTTTGTAAATGGGTTGATGTTCCCATCTCTCCATTGGGGGTTCTGTCTGGCACAGGTGGTCTTTTCAGGTTCCATATCCCCACTGTTGGGCATTTTGGCTATGGTTACACACATTGGCTCCTTGTAGACTCCCTTTCCCAGATCTCTGGGACTTCTTATAGATTTCCTCTACCCCATCCCCAGCAGCTGCCTGGCCTTCTGAGCCTCTCTTCTGTCTCTCCTTATACCAGATTTCATCCCCTTATTTTCATTCCCTTCTCCTCTCCCACCAAGGAACCTTCTTCCTTCTGCCTCCCATGACTATTTTGTTCCCCTTTCTAAGTGGGATTCAAACATCCTCACTTGAGCCTTCCCTTTGTTTAACTTCTATTTGGCAAATCATGGGTATTCTGTACTTTTTGGCTAATATCAACTTATCAGTGAATATATATCATATATACCCTCTTGGGTCTGGGTTTCATCAGTCAGGATTATATTTTCTAGTTCCATCCATTTATCTGCAAAATTCGTGATTCTTGTTTTTAATAGTTGCATAGTATTCCTTATATAGATAAACCAAATTTTCTGTATTTGTTCTTTGGTTGATCAACATCTGGGTCACTTCTAGTTTCTAGCTATTATGAATAAAGCTGCTATGAACATAATGGAGCATGTGTTCTCATGGTATAGTAGAATATCTTTTGGGTATGTGCCCAGGAGCAGTGTAGTTGGGTCTTCAGATAGAACTATTTCCAACTTTCTGAGAAACTGCCAGATTGATTTCCAGAGTGGTTGTACAAGTTTGCAATTCCACCCTCAATGGAGTAATATTCTCCTTTTTCCATATCCTCTCCAGTATGTGCGGTTGCTTGAGTTTTTTATATTAACCACTCTGATCAGTGTAAGGTGGAATCTAAGGGTCATTTTAATTTACATTTCCCTGATGACTAAGGATGTTGAAGGGTTCTTTAAGTGCTTTTCAGCCATTTGAAATTCCTCTTTTGATAATTCTGTTTAGAATTTCTGGAGTAATTACCATCTTTGACCTCAAGCTGTACTACAGCGCAATCATGAAAAAACAAACAAACAAACAAAAACCCTGCATGGTGTTGGTATAGAAATAGACAGGTTGATCAATGGAATAGAATTGGAGATCCAGAAATAAATTCACATACCTGTGGACCCTTGATTTTTGAAAAAGAAGCCAAATCTGTACAATTGATAAAGAACTATTGGTGCTAGTCTGCCTGACTGTCTGTATCTAGGAGAAGGCAAATAGATCCATATTTAATCACCCCACACAAAGCTCAAGTCCAAGTGGATCAAGGACCTCAGAATAAAACTGGATACACTGAATTTAATAGAAGAGAAAGAGGGAAATAGTCTTGAATGCATTGGCACAGGAGACAATTTCCTGAACAGAAATCAATGGCTTGGCTATAAGTTCAACAATTGATAAATGGGACCTCATGAAACTATAAAGGACACTATCAATAGGACAAAATGGCAGTCTACAGATGGACAAAGGTCTTCACTAACCCTACATCTGACAAAGGGCAAATATCTAAAATACATAAAGGACACAAGAAGTTAGAGTCATTAAAAAAAAAGCCAAAACCAAATATCCCAACTTTAAAAATCATGTATGTGGCTCATGTTTTCAATAGTCAAAGAAATCAATAGTTTTTGTGGTCTAGGTCACATGACTCTAGCCTACTAGAGATTTTACCACTCACACCCCTCTCTTAAGATTGATCCTCCCTCTTTACCAAGTAGGTCAGGTTTGCTACAGACAGTCATAGATCATGCTACTGCCCTGTCTTCTCAATAAACTCAATGTTGCTGTAAACAGAAAGCTAATGATGGAGAAAGTCACCTTTCCTTCAGTAGAAAAATAACCATTTTTAAATTATAATTAGTTCAGTGACTAGATAAGTGGTTTATTTATGGTAGGAACAACAGACCACGGAAAAGAAGCAAATTAAAGCATATTTTCCCAATTATCACAGCATTTTTTGCTTTAATCTTTATATGCTATTTTTCCCAATTTTATTGATGTCTGATTGACAATGATGCATCTTTAAGTTGAAGAATACGTGCTTGCACACAGTATAATGATTATTTCTAACATATTAATCATTTTTCAGCATTGATTTCTTTTGTGGTGAGAACACCTTAAGTTTATCCTTTCTGCACATCTCAAATGTGAATTATATAGTTGCTCACTAGAGATCCAATGTTTAAAATTAACTCTAAAGGATTTAGTTATCTGATAAGTTTGTGCTTTCTATTGATCCTCTTCCCAGAGTAGCTCTGAGCCCTATAACCCACCATTCTTCTCTACTTATGTGTTTGGTGAGTTGTCCCTAAGAGTGACACATACATATTCCCCATACATTCATTATTTTGACCTTTACCATTATATGATTAATGTCTTATTATATCATCAATATAATACATAAATGATTATTCCTGCTTGGGCTGGAATATTCCCAAGTACATGGAAAACTTAGCATCATACTTTTGAACTACCAGTTGGTTAAAGAAGAAATCAAAGGAAAAATGTAAAAAAAAAAAATCCTTTGTGGCTATTAACATGCCATGTCCAATTTTGTGAGACATAGACATATGATAAGGAAGTTAGCAATGATTGGAATAAAAAAGAATCTCAAAAAAATCAACATAATACCACCCTTAAAAGAGCTATACAAAGATCATTCTAATCTCAACACCAGCAAGAGAAAGGTCATACAGATAGAGGTAAATAAAACAGAATAGGAAAGTATAGCAAAGGTCAATGTATCTCTAGCATTGTATTTAAAAATGAGGTTCAGGTTTATTAAAGTAACTAACACAAAATGTTTAAGAGAGTAAAATCAGAAATAAAAATAATAAATTAAAACTGAAACCACAGAAAAGGAAGAGTTATAGATTGTTGTCAATATCTGTGTAATTTAGAGAAAATGGGTAAATGCTTAGACAAATACAATCTACCAACATGGAATCATGAAGAGATAGAAGACTTATATGGAATGAAAGAGCAATAAAACTGAATCAGTAACAAAAGTCTCTTATCAAATCAAAGCCTTTGACTACACTTTCAACTCACCAAACAGGTAACAAAAAACTCTGTCAATATTTTATGCTTCCAAAAAGGTGAAGAGAATACTTTACAAAATAATTCAATAAATTTTCAGGATGTAAAACAAACATAGAAAGCCCAGGATTTACATTTCAGGGCTTCTTTGTAACTATGTAGTGGGGAGAATAAAAGAATCCATTACAAAGAATTCTAAAAAAGAAATATGAGATCTTATCTAAAGCACACAGTCAAGAATCTTAGTTTCTTTTTTCAAGGCTGTGATAAAATAACCTAGCAAAATAACTTACTTAAGAAAGGTTTGCTCTTCAGCATACTGCAAAATATTACCATATTATGTGGAATGACAGTAACTTGCATGTACTTACAAGTTTAAGAATATATAGGGTTTTTTCTTTTTGTTATATGGTAAGCAATTTAATTTTTTATTGGATATTTTCTTTATTTACATTTCAAATGTTATCCCTTTTCCTGCTTTCCAATCTGAAAAACACCTTCCCTATCCCCTGCCCACTTCCCCTGCTCACCAAAGGACTCACTCCTGCTTCATGGCCCTGGTATTCCCCCATACTGGGACATAGAGTCTTCATAGGACAAAGGGCCTCTCCTCACATTCATTGCAGATTGGGCCATCCTCTGCTGCATGTGCAGCTGGAGCCATGAGTCCCACCATGTGTGTCCTTTGGTTAAAGGTTTAGTCCCTGGGAGCTTTGGGGGTACTCATATTAGTCACATCATTGTTCCTCCTATGGGGTTGCAAACCCCTTCAGCTCCTTGGGTCCTTTCTCTAGCTCCTTCATTGGGGTCCCTAAGCTCAGTCCAATGGATGACTGTGAGCATCCACTTCTGTATTTGTCAGGAACTGGCAGAGTCTTTCAGGAGAGAGCCATATCAGGCTCCTGTCAGCAAGTACTTTTTGGCATCCCCAACAGTGTCTGGGTTTGGGGACAGTATATGGGATAGATCCCCAGGTGAGTCAATCTCTGGATGGTTATTTCTTCAGTCTCTACTCAACACTTTGTCTCTGTAACTCCTTCCATGAGTGTTTTGTTCACCCCTTCTTCTTCTTTTTTTTAATTAGATATTTTCGTTATTTACATTTCAAATGCTATCCCGAAAGTTCCCTATACCCTCCCCTGCCCTGCTCCCCTACTGGCCTACTCCCATTTCTTGGCCCTGGCATTCCCCTGTACTGGGGCCTATAAAGTTTGTAAGGCTAAGGGGCATCTCTTCCCAATGATGGCCAACTAGGCCATCTTCTGCTACATATGCATCTAGAGACACGAGCTCTGGGGGTACTGGTTAGTTCATATTGTTGTTCCACCTAAAGGGTTGTAGACCCCATCAGCCCCTTGGATAATTTCTCTAGCTCCTCCATTGGGGGCCCTGTGTTCCATCCTATAAATGACTATGAGCATCCCCTTCTGTATTTGCCAGGCTGACATAGCCTAACTCGAGATAGCTAATATCAGGGTCCTTTCAGCAAAAACTTGCTAGCATATGCAATAGTGTCTGGGTTTGGTGGCTGATTATGGGATGGATCCTCGGATGGGGTAGTCTCTGGATGGTGTATCCTTTCGTCTTAGCTCCGAACTTTGTCTCTGCAACTCCTTCCATGGATATTTTATTCCCTATTCTAGGGAGGAATGAAATATCCACGCGTTGGTCTTCCTTCTTGATTTTCTGTGTTTTGCAAATTGTATGTAGGGTATTCTAGGTTTCTGGGCTGATATCCACTTATCAGTGAATAAATATCAAGTGACTTATTTTGTGTTTGGGTTACCTCACTAAGGATGATATCCTCAGGATACATCCATTTGCCCAAGAATTTCATAAATTAATTGTTTTTAATAGGTGATTAGTACTCCATTCTGTGAATGTACCACATTTTCTGTATCTATTCCTCTGTTGAGGGACATCTGGGTTCTTTCTAGCTTCAGGCTATTATAAATAAGGCTGCTATGAACATAGTTGAGCATGTGTTCTTATTACCAGTTGGAACATCTTCTGGGTATATGCCCAGGAGAGGTATTGCTATATCTTCCGGTAGTACTATGTCCAATTTTCTGAGGAACCTCCAGACTGATTTCCAGAGTGGTTGAACAAGCTTGTAATCCCACCAGCAATGGAGGAGTGTTCCTCTTTCTCCACATCCTTTCCAGAATCTGCTGTCATCTGAATTTTTGATCTTAGCCATTCTGACTGGAGTGAGGTGGAATCTCAGGGTTGTTTTGATTTGCATTTCCCTGACAATTAAGAATGTTGAACATTTTTTCAGGTGCTTCCAGCCATTCAATATTCCTCACTTGAGAATTCTATGATAAGCTCTGTACCCCATTTTTAATGGGGTTATTTGAATTTCTGAAGTCCAACTTCTTGAGCTCTTTGTATATTTTGAATATTAGTCCCCTTTCAGATTTAAGATTGGTAAAAATCATTTTCCAATATGTTGGTGGTCTTTTTGTCTTATTGACAGTGTCTATGGCCTTACAGAAGCTTTGCAATTTTGTAAGGTCCCATTTGTCAATTCTTGATCTTACAACACAAGCCATTGCTGTTCTGTTTAGGAATTTTTCCCCTGGGCCCATATCTTGGAGGTTTTCCCTCACTTTCTCCTCTATGAAGTTCAGTGTCTCTGGTTTTATGTGAAGGTCTTTGATCCATTTAGACTTGAGCTTTGTACAAGGAGATAAGAATGGATCAATTTACATTCTTCCACATGATAATTGCCAGTTGTGCCAGCACCATTTGTTGAAAATGCTGTCTTTTTTCCACTGGATGGTTTTAGCTCCCTTGTCAAAGATCAAGTGACCATAGGTGTGTGAGTTCATTTCTGAGTCTTCAGTTCTATTCCATTGATCTACCTGTCTGTCGCTGTACCAGTACCATGCAGTTTTTTTTTTTTTTTTTTTTTTAATCACAATTGCTCTGTACTACAACTTGAGGTCAGGCATGGTGATTCCACCAGAGGTTCTTTTATAGGTTTTTTATTGTTCCAGATAAAATTGCAAATTGCTCTTTCTAACTCAGTGAAGAATTGAGTTGAAATTTTGATGGGGATTGCATTGAATCTGTAGATTGCTTTCGGCAGGATAGCCATTTTGACTTTCTTAATCCTGCCAATCCATGAGCATGTGAGATCTTTTCATCTTCTAAGATCTTCAATTTCTTTCTTCAGAGACTTGAAGCTCTTATCATATAGATCTTTCATTTCTTTAGTTTGATTCACACCAAGGTATTTTGTACTGTTTGAGACTATTGTGAAGGGTCTTGTTTCTTTAATTTCTTTCTGATCCTGTTTGTCCTTTGTGTAGAGAAAGGCCATTGATTTGTTTGAGTTAATTTTATATCCAGCTACTTCACTGAAGCTGTTTATCAGGTTTAGGAGTTCTCTGGTGGAATTTTTAAGGTCACTTATATATACTATCATATCATCTGCAAATAGTGATATTTTGACTTCGTTCTTTCCAATTTGTATCCCCTTGATCTCCTTTTGTTGTCGAATTGCTCTGGCTAGGACTTCAAGTACTATATTTAATAGGTAGGGAGAAAGTGGGCAACCTTGTCTAGTCCCTGATTTTAGTGGGATTGCTTTGAGTTTCTCTCTGTTTAGTTTAATGTTGGCTACTGCTTTTCTGTATATTGCTTTTATTATGTTTAGGTATGGGCCTTGAATTCTTGATCTTTCCAAGACTTTTATCATGAATGGGTGCTGGATTTTGTCGAATGCTTTCTCAGCATCTAAGGAGATAATCATGTGGTTTTTGTCTTTGAGTTTGTTTATAAAGTGAATTACGTTGATGGATTTCCGTATATTAAACCATCTCTGCATCCCTGGGATGAAGCCTACTTGGTCAGGATGGATGATTGTTTTGATATGTTCTTGGATTCGGTTTGCACGGATTTTATTGAGTATTTTTGCATCGATATTCATGAGAGAAATTGGTCTGAAGTTCTCTTTCTTTGTTGGATCTTTGTGTGGTTTAGGTATCAGAGTAATTGTGGCTTCATAGAATGAATTGTGTAGAGTACCTTCTGTTTCTTTTGTGGAATAGTTTGAGGAGAGTTGGAATTAGGTCTTCTTTGAAGG
This sequence comes from Mus minutoides, assembly GCA_902729485.2. NCBI lineage: Eukaryota > Metazoa > Chordata > Mammalia > Rodentia > Muridae > Mus > Mus minutoides. The sequence continues at coordinate 2,318,602 of LR749557.1, read as the reverse complement.
TCTGACAGAACTCTGCACTAAACCCATCTGGTCCTAGGCTTTTTTGGTTGGGAGACTATTGATGACTGCTTCTATTTCTTTAGAGGAAACGGGACTGTTTAGATCATTAAGCTGATCCTGATTTACCTGGTATCTGTCTAGGAAATTGTCCATTTCATCCAGGTTTTCCAGTTTTGTTGAGTATAGCCTTTTGTAGTAGGATCTTATGAAGATTTGGATTTCCTCAGGTTCTATTGTTATGTCCCCTTTTTCATTTCTGATTTTTTAATTAGAATACTGTCCATATGCCCTCTAGTTATTCTGGCTAAGGGTTTATCTATCTTGTTGATTTTCTCAAAGAACCAGATCCTGGTTTGGTTAATTATTTGAATAGTTCTTTTTGTTTCCACTTGGTTGATTTTGGCCCTAAGTTGATTATTTTCTGCCATCTACTCCTCTTGTGTGAATTTGCTTCCTTTATTTCTAGAGCTTCTAGGTGTGCTGTTAGGCTGCTAGTGTATGCTCTCTCTAGTTTCTTTTTGGAGGCACTCAGGGCTATAAGTTTTCCTCTTAGGGATGCCTTCATTATGTCCCATAAGTTTGTGTATGTTGTGGCTTCATTTTCATTAAACTCTAAAAAGTCTTTAATTTCTTTCTTTATTTCTTCCTTGACCAAGGTATCATTGAGTAGAGTGTTGTTCAGTTTCCACATGAATTCTGGCTTTCTATTATTTATGCTGTTATTGAAGACCAGCCTTAGTCCGTAGTGATCTGATAGGATGCATGGGATAATTTCAATATTTTTGTATCTGTTGAGGCCTATTTTTTGACCAGTTATTTGGTCAATTTTGGATGAGGTATCATGTGGTGCTGTGAAGTAGGTATACCCTTTTGTTTTAGTATAAAATGTTATGTAGATATCTATTATATTCATTTGTTTCATAATTTCTGTTAGTGCCCATGTGTCTCTGTTTAGTTTCTGTTTCCAGGATCTGTGCATTGGTGAGAGTGGGGTGTTGAAGTCTCCCACTATTAGTGTATGAGGTGCAATGTGTGCTTTGAGCTTACTAAAGTTTCTTTAATGAATGTGGCTGCTCTTGCATTCGGAGCATAGATATTCAGACTTGAGAGTTCATTTTGGTAGACTTTATCTTTGATGTGTGTGAAGTGCTCTTCCTTGTCTTTTTCGATAACTTTGGGTTGAAAGTCAATTTTGTTCGATATTAGAATGACTACTCCAGCTTCTTTCTTCGGACCATTTGCTTGCAAAATTGTTTTCCAGCCTTGCACTCTGAGGTTGTGTCTGTCTTTTCCCCTGAGGTAGGTTTCCTGTAAGCAGCAAAATGTTGGGTCCTGTTTGTCAAGCCAGTCTATTAGTCTATGTCTTTTTTATTGGGGAATTGAGTCCATTGATGCTAAGAGAAATTAAAGAAAAGTAATTGTTTCTTCCTGTTATTTTTGTTCTTAAATTTGGGATTCTGTTCTTGAGGTTGTCTTCTTTGAGGTTTGTTGAGGATTACTTTCTTGCTTTTTCTAGGGTGTAATTTCTGTCTTTGTGTTGGTGTTTTCCCATTATCATCCTTTGAATGGCTGGATTCGTGGAAAGGTATTGTGTGAATTTGGTTTTGTCATGGAATACTTTGGTTTCTACATCTATGGTAAATGAGAGTTTTGCTGGGTATAGCATCCTGGGATGGCATTTGTGTTCTTCTAGGGTCTGTATAACATCTGTCTAGGATCTTCTGTCTTTCATAGTCTATGGTGAGAAATCTGGTGCAATTCTAATAGGCCTCTATTTATATGTTACTTGATCTTTTTCCCTTACTGCTTTTAACATTCTGTCTTTATTTAGTGCATTTGTTGTTCTGATTATTATGTGTCTGGAGGAATTTCTTTTCTGGTTTAGTCTATTTGGAGTTCTGTAGGCTTCTTGTATGTTCATGGGCATCTCTTTCTTTAGCATTGGGAAGTTTTCTTATATAATTTTGTTGAAGCTATTTGCTGGTCCTTTAAGTTGAAAATCTTCATTCTCATCTACCCCTATTATCCTTAGGTTTGGTCTTCTCATTGTGTCCTGGATTTCCTGGATGTTTTGAGTTAGAATATTTTTTCATTTTTCATTTTCTTTGATTGTTGTGCCCATGTTCTCTATGGAATCTTCTGCACTTGAGATTCTCTCTTCGATCTCTTGTATTCTGTTGCTAATGCTCCTATCTATGTTTCCTGATTTCTTTCCTAGGGTTACTATCTCCAGAGTTTTCTCACTTTGGGGTTTCCTTATTGTTTCTACTTCCCTTTTTTGGTCTTGGATAGTTTTGTTCAATTCCATCACATGTTTGGTTGTGTTTTCCTATAATTCTTTAAAGGATTTTTGTGTTTCCTCTTTAAGAACTTCTACCTGTTTAGCAGTGTTTTCCTGTGATTCTTTATGGACTTCTACCTCTTTAGCAGTATCTTTCTGTATTTCTTTAAGTGAGTTATTCAAGTCCCTCTTAAGGTCCTCTATGAACATCATGAAATTCGATTTTGAACCAAAATCGTGCTATTTGGGTATGCTGCGGTGTCCAGGACTGGCTGAGGCGGGAGTGCTGGGTTTTGATGATGATGAGCAGTCTTGGTTTCTGTTGGTAAGACTCTTTCGTTTGCCTTTCACCATTTTGTCATCTCTGGAGTTAGTTGTTATAGTTGTCTATGGCTGAAGCCTGCTCATCCTTTGATTCTGTTAGCCTCTGTCAGCTGTGCTGGGAGTCCAGCTCTCTTCTGAGTCTCAGTGGTCAGAGTACTGTCTTTAGGCAAGCTCTCCTCTTGCAGGGAATGTGCACAGAGGTCTGGTGTTCAGACTTGCCTCCTGGTTGAAGATGAAGCCCCGACACAGGGCCTGTCCCAGAAGATGGGTTGCCTCCGCAGCCTGTGTGCTCACCTGCACATACTGCTCTGGGGTTGCAGCCCTCCTGGGCAGCCACCTGTCCGCTGGCAGAGAAGGTGCCCGGATGTCTGCTGCCTGAAATGGGGGTCTGTCCCAGAATCTGTGTGGCTTCTGCCTGTCCCAGAAGCTGTGTCGCTTCTGTAGTGTGCTCACTCACCCTCCATAGTCTGCAAGCTGATCTGCACAGACTGGTCTCAGAGGGACCCGGGAGACAAGATCGCTCCCTTACCTGCTCTGGGGGTCACAGCCCTCCCGGCAGCCACCTCTCCTCTGGCTGGGAAGGTTCCCAGATTTCTGCAGCCAGAAACAGGGGTCTGTCCAAGAAGCTGTGTGGCTTCTGGCTGTCCCAGAAACTGTGTCGCTTCTACAGTCTGCTCACACACCCTCCACAGTCTGCAAGCTGATCTGTGCAGACTGGTCTCAGAGGGACCGGGGAGACAAGAGGGCTCCCTTACCTGCTCTGGGGATCACAGCCCTCCCGGGCGGCCACTTCTCCTCTGGCTGGGAAAGTGCCTGGATTTCTGCAGCCAGAAATAGGGGTCTGTCCCAGAAGCTGCATGGCTTCTGCCTGTCCCAGAAGCTTCCACAGTCTGCTCATCACCTTCCGTGGTCTGTTGTTTCCCCCTTCTAAGATGGATATAAGTATATATGTTATGATCTTCCTTATTCTTGAATTTCAGGTTGTTTGTGAATTGTATCTTGGGTATTCCGAGCTTCTGGCCTTCTGGGCTAATATCCACTTATCAGTGAGTGTATGTCATGTGAGTTCTTTTGTGATTGGGTTACCTCACTCAGGATGATATCCATCAGATCCATCCATTTGCCTAAGAATTTCATAAATTCATTGTTTTTAATAGCTGAGTAGTACTCCATAGTATAAATGAACCACATTTTCTGTATCCCTTCCTCTGTTGAGGGACATCTGGGTTCTTTCCAGCTTCTGGCTATTAAAAATAAGGCTGCTATGAACATAGTGGAGTATGTGTCCTTATTCTATGTTGGGGCATCTTCTGGGAATATGCCCAGGAGATTAGTGGGTCCTCTGTTGGTAACATGTCCAATTTTCTGAGGAACCACAAAACTTATTTCCAGCGTAATTGTACCAGCTTTCAATCCCACCAGCAATGGAGGAGTGTTCCCCTTTCTCCCCATCCTTGCCAGCATCTGCTCTCATCTGAGTTTTTGGTCTTAGCCATTCTGACTGGTGTGAGGTAGAATATCAGGGTTGTTTTAGTGTGCATTTTCCTGATGATTAAAGATGTTGACCATTTCTTTAGGTGCTTCTAGATATTATCAGTTGAATATTCTAGGTATTCCTCAGTTGAAAATTCTTTGTTTAGCTCTGTATGGCATTTTTAAATAAGGTTATTTGTTTCTCTGTAGTCTAACTTCTTGAGTTCTTTGTATATATTGGATATTAGAACTCTATCTGATATAGGATTGATGAACATCTTTTCCCAATCTGTTGGTAGCCTTTTTTGGCTTATTGACAGTGTCCTTTGGTTACAGAAGCTTTGCAATTTTATGAGGTCCCATTTTTCCATTCTTAATCTTACAGCAAAAGCCATTGCTATTCTGTTCAGAAATTTTTCCCCTGTGCCCATATCTTCGTAGCTTTTCCCCACTTTCTCCTCTTTAAGTTTTAGTGTCTCTTGATTTATGTGGAGTTCTTTGATCTACTTAGACTTGAGCTTTGTACAAAGAAATAAGATTGGATCAATTTGCATTCTTCTACATGATAACCCCCAGTTGAGCCAACACCATTTGTTGAAAATGATGTGTCTTTTCAACTGGATGATTTTAGCTGCTTTGTGAAAGATCAAGTGACCATAGGTGTGTGGGTTCATTTCTGCATCGTCAATTCTATTCCATTGATCTACCTGTCTGTACAAGCACCATGCATTTTTTATCATAATTGCTCTGTAGTACAGCTTGAGGTCAGGCATGGCTATTCCACCAGAGGAATATTTTACTGTTGAGAAGAGTTTCTACTATCCTAGGTTTTTTGTTATTCCAGATGAATTTGCAAATTGCCCTTTCTAACTCAGTGAAGAATTGAGTTGGTATTTTGATGGGGATTGCATTGAATCTGTAGATTGCTTTCGGCAAGATAGCCATTTTTACTAAATTAATCCTGCCAGTCCATGAGCATGGGAAATCTTTCCATCTTCTGAGATGTTTTTTGATTTCTTTCTTCGGAGACTTGAAGTTTTTATCATACAGATCTTTCATTTTCTTAGTTAGAGTCACACCAAGGTATTTTATATTTATTGTGAAGGGTGTTGTTTTCCTAATTTCTTTCTCATCCTGTTTATCTTTTGTGTAGAGAAAGGCCACTGATTTGTTTGAGTTAATTTTATATCTAGCTACTGCACTGAAGCTGTTTATCAGGTTTAGGATTTCTCTGGTGGAATTTTTAGGGTCACTTATATATACCATCATATCATCTGCAAATAGTGATATTTTGACTTCTTCCTTTCCAATTTGTATCCCCTTGATCTCCTGTTGGTGTCTAATTGCTCTTGCTAGGACTTCAAGTACTATACTGAATACATAGAGAGAAAGTAGGCAGCCTTGTCTAGTCCCTGATTTTAGTGGGATTGCTTCAAGGTTCTCTCCACTTAGTTTGATGTTGGTTACTGGATTGAAGTATATTGCTTTTATTATGTTTAAGTATGGGCCCTAAATTCTGAATCTTTCAAAGACTTTTATCATGAATGGGTGTTGGATTTTGTCAAATGCCTTGTCAGTATCTAAGGAGTTGGTCATGCAGTTTTTTTCTTTTAGTTTGTTTATATAGTAGATTATGTTGATGGATTTCCATATGTTAAACCATCCCTGCATCCCTGGGATGAAGCCTACTTCATCATGATGGATGATTGTTTTGATGTTTTCTTGGATTCAATTTGCAAGTATATTATTGAGTATATTTGCATCACTATTCATAAGAGACATTGGTCTGAAGTTCTCTTTCTTTGTTGGATCTTTGTGTGGTTTAGGTATCAGAATAATTGTGGCTTCATAGAATGAATTGGGTAGAGTACCTTCTATTTCTATTTTGAGAAATAGTTTGAGGAGAATTGGAATTAGGTCTTCTTTGAAGATCTGATACAACTCTGCACTAAACCCATCTTGTCCTGTGCTTTTTTCATTGGGAGTCGATTAATGACTATTTCTATTTCTTTAGAGAAAATGGCACTGTTTAGATCATTAATCTGATCCCGATTTATCTTTGGTACCTGGTATCTGTCTAGGAAATTATCCATTTCATCCAGATTTTCCAGTTTTGTTGAGTATAGCCTTTTGTAGTAGGATCTGACGATGTTTTGAATTTCCTCGGATTCTGTTGTCATGTCTCCTTTTTCATTTCTGATTTTATTAATTAGGATACTGTCCCTGTGCCCTCTAGTTAGTCTGGCTAAGGGTTTATCTATCTTGTTGATTTTCTCAAAGAACGAGCTCCTGGTTTGGTTGATTCTTTGTATAGTTTTTTTTTGTTTGTTTGTTTCCACTTCATTGATTTTAGCCATAGGTCTGATTATTTCCTACTGTCTAGTCCTCTTAGGTGCATTTGATTCCTTTTGTTCTAGACCTTTGAGGTTTGCTAGGACTGTGCACTCTTAAGCTCCAGAGGATATAAAGACCACCCTCCTTGTCCCTAATCACAGAAAAATGAGACTCCTTTCTGGCAGCTCAGCTTGATGTCCCTGGATTAGAGATGGATTTATTGTCCTCCCCCTGCTGTTTGTTTTCATCCAGGATAGCCCCTACATCTGGAGATTTGAGGTTCAAGAAATCCCCACAGAAACCAAATAGTCTTTCCAAATAGTGTCAGGAAACTGCTTCATAGCCAGATGCCAGGAACTGATCCAAATTGCTGTCATCCCTGAATATGTTAACCCATCTAAGTATTATGAATACTATACTTGTTTTCTCTTTGACCAGACAAAAGATTATTGTAATAAATAGACAAATATGGGGGATGCCCATATTGATCTTGTCAGATACATATGCTAAGATCATGGACCAATCATTTGTTCTATCAACACTGCATGACACTCTTTTTCTACATACAAGACCCATCTGATTCCAGATGGGGAACAGAAGTTGTTGGTAAGCTCTACCATAAAAATCAACCTGGATCTTCAGTAAGTACTATTTGTATCCAGAGAAAATATGTCTCTATTGCCCAACATCTAGATATTGGAAAAGTAGGGGAAGTAATCAAACATTCTTCCAGTGTCCTTACCTCTTTGACATCACTCCTTATAAATGGCACAAATTTGTCATTTCGCCTTTTGCTTCAGACCTTGATCTTGACATACCACCTCCTTAAAATTACCAGACCTGGTCACTTTAAAGATTGCTGACTATGCTAGAATTAACTCACAATCGCCACTTACAGCCTCTCTGGTGATACTGCCAAGTAACTAGCTTTACCTCATCTTTTTTTTTTTTTTTTCCACACACAAACACAGACTCACAGACACACATACACATAGTAACACACATATGCACAAATTTTTTTGCATACAATAACATTTTTATTTTATTTTTTTAAACCTTGAATGGTTTTTTATTCATTTATTTTTTTATTAGACATTTTATTTACATTTCAAATGTTTTCTCTTTCCATGTCTCCCCTTCAGAAACCCCATATTCCCCTCTGCCTTTATGAGGGTGCTCCCCAACCCATGCATTCTGTCTGGGATTTCCCTACATTCGGGCATTGAACAATCTCAGGCCTCTCTGCCCAGTGATATCCAACAAGGCCATCCTATGCCACATGTGTGGTCTCTCCATGTGTACTCTTTAGTTGGTGGTCCAGACTCCAGTAGCTCTGGGGGGTCTGATCTGTTGACACTGTTGCTCCCTCCATGGGGCTGCAACCCCCCTTCAGCTCCTTCAGTTCCTTTTCCAACTCCTCCCTGCACTCAGTCCCATGGTTGTCTGTGAGCATCTGCCTCTGTATTTGTCAGGCTCTGGCATAACCTCTCAGGAGGCAACCATATCAGGCTTCCATCAGCAAGCACTTTTTAGCATTCATGATAGTGTCTGGGTTTGGTAGCTCAGTACAGGATGGATCTCCAGGGCGGGGCTGTCTCCTTTAGACTCTGCTCCACACTTTGTCTCCATACTTGTCAGCTGCCCTGACTCTGATGTTGCCATGACTCCATACCTTTCTCTATCCCTTTTTTTTGGGGGGGGGGCATGGCAAACTGTTTTAAGACCTCTCAAATACCTTCTGTAGGAATACTAAGCTCCCTAGACTGCAATAGAACCACAGCACTTGAAATATCATTTATGTCACAATGCCCTGCAGTCCAAAACACATCAATTCTTTGTGGCACTCAGGCATATCATTGCCTACCTGCCAGCTGGTCAGGAGTTTGCACGTTGGTACTCCTTTTCCCTGAACTACGAATAATCCAGGGAAATGCGGCCCTGCTAATCCTAGTTGTAGATATGATAGCTGCCCAACATAAGAGGGCAGTTCAGGTTGTGTCACTCTTGGCTGCTGTAGGCATAGCCATAGGTGTTGGTACTAGAGTTGCAGGGATAACAACTTCCATGGCCCAATATAATGAGTTCACTTTCAAGTTTGAAAGCAATTTTCAAAAACTGTCTGAAACTGTGCTTACTATCCAGAAACAGATCGAATCTTTGACAGCTGTGGCTCTTCAGAACAGATGGGGGCTAGATGTCCTGACAGCTAAAGGAGGTGGTCTTTGCTTGTTTCTCCAACAAGAATGCTGTTTCTACATCAACCAATCTGGGATAGTGTGAATAAATCCAGGAGCTACAATTAGACATACAAAATTAGACCCCCACTTCTGGGATTTTTGATAATCCTATATGGAAGTGGATACTCCCTTTCATAATGCCTCTCCTACTCATCTTTTGGTGTTATTATTTGCTCCCTGCCTCATTAATCTTGTTTCTACATCCCTTCAGCAACAAATACAAAAAATTTCTAACCAAGCGACTAATCAGTTCCTGTTATAGGATTACTAGCTGCTGTCCACAGAGGAACCTGATGCAAACATTTACCAAGTTGACCCTGAAGATGAAAGTGAACTATACCCCAATATTGATGAGACCCCTAGACAGCAGGAAGCAGTTTAAGAGACATGATGCCCCACTCCCTTTCACCATTGGCTTCCTCCTCTCCTTTTTTCCTTCTTTTTATGATGAAAAAAAAAGCAGGTACGTTGGTACCAGGATTGGCACTGAATCCAATGAAATCACACCTAGGCAACAGTGATCATGGCGTCATGACAATTGACATACATTCCCAGAATCCACTTGATTCACCTCACATCTTTACCTTTGAGTGGCTACATCACTATCCATATAAAAGGCAGACCCCTCTGACATCCCCCTCTTCACCTTTCTTCTTCACCTCCACCTTTGCCCTCTTCTCCCACAATAAACCTCCACCACGTGGAACTGCTTTGGCCTGGTGTGGTCTGCCCTGATGCGAGCCACGATTCTAACACAACACATACTACATGAGCCTGTGGGAAGCATTTCAGCAGTCAAATCACAACTGATGCCAAAGTCAAGATGTCCATCCTTGGGTCAAGAGCATTGCAGAATAATGTACTGGTCAGTGGTGGGGAGCTGTGAGACCGAGGCAGGAGGATATCTACCTAGGAAAGGAAACTTCAGAGAGAGGGCATGAGTGTATGCAAAGGGGGGCTTCCCTCACCCTCAAACTGTTGGAGACATAAAGGAAACTCTTGTCCCCCAAACATAAGAGGCAGCCTCAAGGGTAAATGCATGCTTGTTTCAAGAAGAACTGTCATTATTCAGTCATCTCCAATGCTAACAGTAAAGCCTATAGTGTGTGTAGTCTGGAGTGAACTTGTACAGTTAACATGTGTAGAGCCATCATAAGGACCCCAAAGCCTGGGACACAAGGAGGAATAGCAAAACACTTCCTTACTCTGGAAATGAGGTTCAGAGTGAAGTGGCAACTCTCTCCTTCAGGTATCAAGTTCCATTGTTGGCAGTAGGTATGGAAAATACCTGCCATGGCTTCCCTCTCCCTGGATGTTTACATTCTGAAGACAGCTCCCTTACAGAGGCCTGAATACTGCTAATATGTTTTCCTGATCCTGTAAACCTTGCCTCCTTGTCTATTTGTATGTAATAACTCTACCCCCTTGGATACTGTATGTAATAGTTCTGCTTCCCTGTTTACTTCTATATAATAAATATGCTGAACTTCCAGGGTGCTATGGTTCCACCAGAAAACTTAGTCCATCTGATCTCAGCTTTTCTGTCTGTGTGTTGTGATTATCCTTTATTCATGCTTTCATTGCCTCCTGTCCAATCCAAATCCATGGAGCCTAGACGAAGGTTGCAAGCACCCAATTAATACACTTAAATTTCTGGGTTCCCCCCGTCCATATCTCTTCTGTAAATTAAAAATATAACTTTCCACATTTTTTTCCCTTTTAACAAGGGATCATGCCCCAGTGTTAGTTGACATTAATTAATAATATCTAAATGTAAGTCAGAGGAACTTTGAAAAGCTACTGATTTCCTCTTTAACATTCATTATCATGTGTTTAGGGAAGGTGTTGTTCATCCTGTCATGTGTGTGGAGGTGGACAACCTTTAGAAGTTAGTTGACTCTGTCCCAGAAAATCACACTTTGGCCTTCAGGCTTGTGGAAATGTGCTTTTAGTTGTTGAGTCATCTTATTAGCCTGAGTTTCCTGTTCTTTTGGTCCAATCCCACTCCATATAAAGTGTAGAAGGTATTCTTATGTGCAAAATTGGCTTTATAGCAGGCAATTATGTCCCTCCAGGATGCCCTGTATTTAAGAAGAGGTAATACTAAATGGCTTCTGAGCAGATAGCACCAGGGGATTCGGCCCTGACCTCTGTGCTGCTGTGCTAACTAAACCTCACTACTATTCCCTTGCTTTGCTCTACATTTCCAGGTCTGGAGGCTAACTGCCTATAAGCATTTGACAGTGCATTTTCCAATTTCTCATCATACTTGGAGATGATAAATTAACTATTCTTGGAGGTTCTGTATTTTGTGACCAAATCACTGAGATTGCTGTGTATTTATTAAGCAGATCCTGTATTTTGACTCATATTAAAAACTGGGAGGAGACCCAGAAATCCTTGAACCCAGTTTAGGATTATTTCCTGAGTCTCTGATGATGTCCTTGCCTTGTTCTTCCTTCTGCTTGACTTGACACTATGATGGATTTTAATTGGCTTCTGCAGATTGACAAAGATCATCATGTAGGGGAATGTCTGTGTAAGAGGGATTATGTTCCCTCCACTGGTCTGTGGAGGCCTTTGAACATCTAATTCAAGTGCATGGCAGTTGAAGAGAAAAATAAATCTTCCAGCACTGAGATCAACTTTCACTTCCATCTACAGTCCCTTTGAAGAGCTTCATACTATGTTTCTCAGAGATATGAGGAGAAAGTTCTATTCTGAGAAGAAATTTAGTTTGCAAAGAAAGGCCATTATTGAGGAGAATTTAGACACTCAATGCCAAAAACTCAAATTTCTAATACTATCTGAGCAGTTCCCAAGAGTGAGTACTGTTGAAAATATCTGCCTCAAAAACTGTCCTTTTTAGTGTGTGCTCTGGTGAATGAAGAACATTGTAAAATGTATGCTGATCCATTGGGGTCAATTTCCTTAAGGTGTTGTGAAGGGATGGAAGTTGTTGGTCTAAGCATCAGCTATGCAGCACTGCCCAGCCTGAAATGCTTCTGTACATAATGATCCTAAGCTACATGAGCTCAATAAGCCTGAAGTCTGTAAGTCAGTGAGCATGGAGATGTGGTACACCTGTGTAATTAAATAGTAGCCCAAGCCAGAAACTTCTCCAGGTCATATACATAGAGGATAGCATTGATGTCCTGACAGACTGCTCACTAGGGAAGATTATATAATAGTCTGTGCAATGCCTGATTCCATTCCTATGAGACTTTTCTAAGGTTTCACATGTTGTCCACTTCCCCTTTCAAGAAAGGGATCCTGATGCTCCCTGTACTTAGAAATTCCATCTTGATAGACAGCAAATTATAAGTAGTGGTTCCACTTGGAGACACAGCATGAGAGGCTAGAGTTAACTCAGCTATGAAGAACAAAATTATCTTCTTTTCAAGAAATATAGACAGCACTGAAGATTATCACATTATGTGAAGGAAATCAGACCCAGAAAATCACATGCTGTTTATTTTCTATGGCATGTAGAATCAGGTTTTAAAATGTAGCTCACCCCTCTGCTTTTCTCTCTCCTACTGTGTCTCTGTCTATCTCTGCCCTGCCTCTGCTTCTCTCTCTCATCTCTCTCTTTCTCTCTCTCTCTCTCTCTCTCTCTCTCTCTCTCTCACACACACACACACACACACACACACACATTCTGAAAATAGAAGGGGACAATTTCAGAAGAGAAAAGAGACTAGCAGAAGGAAAACTGGGGGCAGGAGAGGACTAATAGATATGGATAAGTATATTAAAATGTCAACACAAAGATTGTTATTTTGCACAGTGAATATATACTAGTAAGATTTGTTTAAAGCAAGGCACTCCAGGATAAGCTTGTGCATAGGGTCTTAGAAAGCTCAGGTGGAGGATGAAGGATGCACTTCCATTAGAACATCCAGGAGATCATGTGCCAAACCAGGATGGGAGTTGAAATAAGCTGCAAAGCCTACTTACAAGTGTACAGCAGTAGTCTGAGTTAGACTTCAGTGATACATGTTAGTATAGATATTTTCCCAAATCTTTCATGTATTTCACCTCAAATGAGTAAGTTTATTGGTATGAAATTATTTTTCAATATAGTTACAAAACTTGTCAAAGTAGGACAGTAGTATATTTGACACTAATTCAAATTAAATGCAAGTGAGAGAGTAGGAACATGGCTTGGCCAATGACTGAGTATCCTGAAAGTTTGAGTCAACATGAGGATGTTTAATGTGGTCCAACCTGGGACTCCTATTCAGTTACTTAATTCCCACTGGAAAGAGGACACTTGTGTTTCCTGCCATCTGTTTGCTAGGCTCTCTATTGTTGGTAGAGAGTTCTTGTGGAACTCATACTCTCCCTCTCCCTCCTGCAAATCACTTGAATAATGACAGCTATAAGAATGGGCAAAGGTGATCCCGGATTTAATTGGTCCTAGTGAGACAATTTTTATAAGGAGTCTGAAATCTAGACTTTGTGGTGCTTAGGAGGTGTGTGGGCTTAATCAAAACCAGGCTGAGAGCAGCAGTGGTCAGAGGATCTGCAGGCAACTGTGGGACTAGGTATGGCTGAGTAAGGGTGAGCCATGAGGGACAAATATCCTGCCTGAATGTTAGTGTTCCATGACTGAAGGAGATTTCCAACTGTCTATCAAAAGTGGTTATCCCTTCATCCAGAGAGCATACAGAACTCAGATCTGGAATTAACTTGAAGATGGATGTTCAGAGTGAGTTGCTTAGAAAGCTTCCTCCACGTTGCAGAGTAGGCAGAATTTACAATTCATAGAAAAACAGCCAAACATCTTTAAATTACGTCATAGACGGAGATTTGTTCACAATTATGCAAACTGACCCACAGACTTTGCCTGAACCTTCTCAATTCTCACCGCCCCCCTCTGTGTGTGTGTGTGTGTGTGTGTGTGTGTGTGCGTGTGCGCGCGCGTAGTCAGAAGAGACTTTCTGGAGTAGGAATGAGAGAAACTTCAGGTCCTGATACCAAAGAAGAAGCATCTCCTTCCTTCCATGGGGAAAGTAGAGAATGCCACAAAGGTGGGACATTACAGCCATTGTTCACGTGTCACTGAATGTTTGGGAGTGAAGACTAGGGCTCATTATTATGATAAAAACATAAGCTGGGTGTGGTGGTGCACGCCTTTAATCCCAGCACTTGGGAGGCAGAGGCAGGCAGATTTCTGAGTTCGAGGTCAGCCTGGTCTACAAAGTGAGTTCTAGGACAGCCAGGGCTACACAGAGAAACCATGTCTTGAAAAACAAAACAAAACAAAAACCACAAGCAGGTAAGTTAGCAGTAAAAGAAAACTAAGACTACTGGTGATTAAGGCTAAAATGTATTTTAGCCTACTGGAACTGAGAACAGATACACAATAGATTCAGGGTGAAGGGATTAGTTGTTTAGCGTTGTGTAACAATTGCTCACCCACCAGCCTTAGATCATTCTAAAGTTGTTTTCACAGTTTGACTGACTGGGTCAGTTAGGAGTCTGGAATTAGTTTGCCTGGGTGTTTCTTGATCAAGGTTTTGTAGGTGTGGTCAGCACGGCACTCAGAGTTGCAGTTATCTGAAGTTTGTATTAGGGTTTCAGAACCTCTTCCCTGCTTGCATAGTTGATGGCAGGAAAGTCACAGTTGTTCATCTGTACTCTCCTTTCCTGTTTCCTTCCCTTCCTTTATATTCCCCCTATCATTGCCCCTTTGTTTCTTTCATTTCTTTCTGGTGCTACGAATTGAACCCAGAGCCTTTCACATATTAAACAAATGTCCATCCAAAATTTACATTTTTTCAAGAAGACTTAGTTCAATGGAGGCAGAGAAAGTTTGTAGTTGTGTTTTGTAAAGTAAATGATATAAGAAATGGGAGGTCAGAGGGTTGCAAACAGAAGGGGTCTGTCTGAGCTTCTGCAAGCAACAGGGGTCTGCAGATAGCAGAGGCCCTTCTGAAATTCCTGCCAGCTGGGAAGGCTGTCTTGGGCAGAGCTTTTCCTTTGGTTTAGGGTTTTCTAAAGAGTTCCTTTGTCAAGGCTGGATGCTGAGTTCTGACAGCCTAGGGCAATTAAACCTGATATATCAAGCTGTGTTCTGGACAGTGGGTCCTAGCTGAACCACTTCAAGCTGGATAATCAGATGCCCACAGCCTAGTTATCATTGCATGAGTCAAAGTCCAAGAAGAGAAAAGAGACATCATCAGATACTTAAATCGAATGGAATATCTTATCTTTAAAAACCTTAGAGAGTAATAAAATAATACATGGGCTTTGCAGAAATTTCTGAATACAGACATAATTATTACTATTTTTTTCTTACAGACACAATTATTACTGATGCAGGTTTCATTACAAGTAGGTTTCATTGTGGGTGGGTTTTGTGCCTAGAATGTCCTCCAAAGGTGCATGAGCTGAAATCTTGGTCCCCAGCTGATGATGCCATTGGAAGGGGTTTGCCTTATTATATCTGTCCACCATGATGTTCTGTATTGCCCAGAAAAAATGGATCCAACTAATGATGGGCAGATAGCTCTGAAAAAATGACCCAAACTAAAGGTTTCTCCCTATAGCTTATTCTCTCAGATACTTTGTTACAATGGCAAAAATCTAGCCCAAGAATAAATCACCAGTGCAGAAGGAGTTTCAGGTCACATCTACAGCAATTCCTAAGGTTTCACTGTTTTTTTTCCCCCCCTAAATACTGGGGAGTGAGGAGGAAGATTCAGAACTCCTTCTCCTTTTCTTTGCCTAGCTTCACTCAGAGGACTATGGGATAGCTTTTGTGAAGGGAGTGGTGTAGTCATCAAACATGAGTTTGAAACGTTGTACTCGTGTGTATCTCCATTCCAGCCTTCTCTCTGCTGCTTCTGCTCAGTTAGAGTAGCCTGGGGTTGCTGATGGTACTACTGTCTCTCATTGGGACCACTATGGGTGGCTCCATCTTGTCAATATATTATAATGGAACAATTCTGTTTAAAGAGCCATTTAATATTCTGGATCTGTTCATTTTGAGGTTCATTGCTTGCATTCTTAGAACCTACTAGAAGGGAGAATATGAGGGGATGTTGTCTTTTTCTCTGCCATAGACTGATCTCCTTGGTGGTTCTTTCTCCCTGGCAGGACAAACCCACAACAATCCTGTTTCTTTTGGATGTCTCTGAACAAGAAAAAAAAAAGAAAGAAAGAAAGAAAGAAAGAAAGAAAGAAAGAAAGAAAGAAGGAAATAGTATGAGTAATCCTTAGGTGTGGTGGAGGAGAAAGTTATTATGGATAAAAGGGAGAGCATAGCCAAGGGCAGGGACATCTGGAAAAGGCCAGAGTGAACATGGAGAGACTGAACTAGGCCATGTGAAGAGAGGGCAGAGGGGTGATGGGGAGAAGAGGGAGGGGAGCAGGGCCACCAACCAAGAAGGGTGGCTTGGGCCAAAAGAATTATCAAGATGGTAGACTAAAAGAACTAGGTAACCAAAATGTTTGGATTATATATGGAAGGGTAGCTGGAGGAAGGGCAGTCCTGGGTGGAAGACGTTTAAGGTAGGAGCAGGTTACCCCAGCCGTGCTCTGCAACTGGGAGAGACTGATGGAATTAGGGAGACACTGTCTGCCAGCATCCTCTTTGACAGTAGTGATTACCTCAGTTAGCCATTTGTCCTGTGTTTGAAACCTAGCTTTCTCACCATAGAAAACTTGTCATCACATCCTCCTGGAAGATGGACTTTCTAAACTACCCTGAACTCTGAGGACCTTGGCATCCCTTATTCTCACCTAGCTGTTCTATGCCCACTGGTACAAATTCTGTGAATCATATTTCTCTATTTAAAACATCTAAAGTCATTTTTTTTTCTTGATTGAACTGTAACTAGCAGAAAGTCCCTACTTGGGAGACCTATATAGATCTTTAAATTACAATCTAATATAACTTTGATTTTGGAGGCTGTCTCTGATGTTTCCTGGGAAGTCCCTAAGGTGAACTTCTGTATTGTTCCAAAGTCACTCAGGTGCTAAGCATATGGAAGTAACAATGTGCTAGCAAAATTCATTGTAGTTTACCTATTTTTGCAGCAATTCCTTTAAGTCGGTAGAGGCTGAAGCCAATTGCAACCCTCAGAAGATTTTCTTTGCCTTGGCAGGGAGAGAAGTGGAGATCAAATTTAATAGTTACAACAAAATTTTGAAAAGCTTTCAAGTGCCAGCATCATATTGCTTAGGAGAAATGTGCAAAAACTAAATAACTCACAAAATAAAATTATGCTTTTTAAAAATATCTTATAGATAGGTGGGTTTGATATACTTGTAGAGAAAGAGGAACACCCCTGCATTGCTGGTGGGATTGCAATTGAGGGGATGTAAATCAGTCTGCCAGTTCCTCAGAAAACTGGACATAGTAATGCCTGAGAACCCAGCAGTACCACTCCTAGGCATATATCGAGGAGATGCTCCAACATGTAATAAGGACACATGTTCCACAATATTCATAGCAGGCTTATTTATAATATCCAGAAGCTGGAAAGAACCCAGATGTACCTCAACAGAGGAATGGATACAGAATATGTGGTAATTTACACAATGGATTACTACTGAGCTATTAAAAACAATGAAATTATGAAATTCTTAGGCAAATGGATGGATCTAGAGGATATCATCTTGAGTGTGGTAACCCAATCAAAAAAGAACAACAAAATGATATGCACTCATTGATAAGTGGATATTAGCCCAGAAACGTAGAATACCCAAGATACAATTTGCAAAACACATGAAACTCAAGAAGAAGGAAGACCAAAGTGTGGATACTTTGAACCTTCTTAGAAGGGACAACAAAACACTCATGGAAGGAGTCACAGAGACAAAGTGTAGAGTAGTGACTGGAGAAGTGACCATCCAGAGACTGACTCACCTGGGGATCTGTTCCATATACAATCACCAAAAGTAGTCACTGTTGTGGATGCCAACAAGTGCTTGCTGACAGGAGCCTGATATAGCTGTCTCCTGAGAGGCTCTACCAGTGCCTGACAAATACAGAAGTGGATGCTCACAGTCATCCATTGGACTGAGCATAGGGTCCCCAATGAAGGAGCTAGAGAAAGGGTGCAAGGAGCTGAAAGGGTTTGCAGCCCCATAGGAAGAACAACAAGATGAACTAACCAGTACCTCCAGAGCTCCCAGGGACTAAAGCACCAACCAAAGAATACCCATGGTGGGACTCATGACTCCAGCTGCATATGTAGCAGAGAATGGCCTAGTCAGACATCAATGGGAGGAGAGGACCTTGGTCCTCTATGCCCTAATATGGCGAATACCAGGACCAAGAAGTGGGAGTGGATGGGTTGGTGAGCAGGTGGAGAGAGGATGGGATAGGGGGAGAGTGTTTTTCAGAGAGGAAACCAGAAAAGGAAATAACATTTGAAATATAAATAAAGAAAATATCTAATAAAAATAAAAATATCTTACAGATACTGAAGGTGGGTGTGATTAACTTGAGTAAATTTTTTTGGCTTTTGTTGTNCTTGGTGTGTTGTTTTTAGTTACTTCTTCCTAAGTAATGTAAAGCAGCCGTGTTTATCTGTTTTTCAATAATACAATGGTACACTAAATGCTTGCTCAATAAACAAATAAATTATAGTTTAGTTACTGGAAACTGTAAATACTGATTGAGTCAGAAGGTTATTTTTATTTGTAAATAGTTAAGGAAATCTGACGTTTGACACTTAATTCTTGGTAAAGGGAATGGATAGGAATAATCAATAATTTACTATTTGCAGGCTTACTCTTCATTGATATTCCCTGTAAACCCATTCAATTTGCAAAATTGTTTTTTTCTTTTTAGCATTAAGCAAACCCCTTGATAGTGCTGAATATGCTGTTGTAAATGAGTGCCATCAATATACTTACATTAGGCATAAATTCTAGATATGAAATGTAAGAGTGAGACCTGTTTACTACAACACATTTTAGAATTCTTGAGTCCTGGAATGCCCAAACATTCACTGTAAAAATGATAGGCATCTAGTGACCATCTCTGAAGGCTACCTCTTGATACTAGGCATGTGCTGATACTGATGATAGCAACAATTTTTTTACACTGATAAGTTTCTTAAGAGAACATGCTCTATGTTTTTATTGACTATCTGGCTTCCTTAGAAGTGGGTTTCACTGAATGTGCAATTGATGTTAAGGGGATAACTGTAACTTTTCATGTTTAATAATTTTGACCTTCCTTAGTCCATATGGACCTACCACAAAACATAGTCCAAGATTTCATGCTAAAATTACACATACAAACCAGGAGTAACATGATTTGGGGTAATTCTCCAAGATGTATCAAAGAAATATAGCAAATTTATTACCTATCACTACAAATAATAATTACATTCTTATTGTGTCTTCTACACATCCGGCACTCATTATATAAAATGAAACAGCAGGTTGCATAAATAGTTCAAATCTTCAAAATGGCTATTTACTTGACTAATGCCCCTTACAAATAGCTAAGTTAATATACATATATATATATATATATAGGTTGAGAGAAATTTCATGTAACACTCAATTGTCTGAGTTCATGAAGATATTAAAGTACAACCTCATACAAGTCATTTGTACTTTCTGAGTTTCGTTTTATCTGGTAACTGAAAGTAATAACAAGTAACTTGTATAACTGACACATTTAGTTCATGTCCTGAGACATCTGAGACATGGTCATGGTTAGAGCAGGAATACTAAAGGATGAATGTACATGTACATACATGCCATGGCATAGGTATAGAGGTCAGAGGATAACTTAAGGGAGTTAGTTCTCTCCTTCTATGCTGTAAGTTCTGGAGATTAAACTCATGTCATCAAGCTTAGTGGCAAGCATGTAATTAAGTAGTTAAGCTGGCACCCTAAACTACTGAGCCTTCTCACTGACCCTCAGATAACTATGTATCCTTCTAAAAGTATCTCCCAGTAATCGTTAGTCATCAATTACAAGTGACCATTCTGTTTTGGTAATAAATGAGCTGTTCCTCTGACAATAAGAATGATCTATGTTCTTCATAAATGCATACCAAGCACCCTGTTTCTGAAATCTGGACCAGCTCCCTGAGGGCACAGCCACACACCCAAGGCCACACACTTGAGGCTTCTCATACTATATGTTGTAGTCTCCAGTTTACTTCTATACCTGATCTTGCTCACTGAGCTTGTCATTGAAGAAAAATCCAAGATATCTGCTTGGAAGAAGGCCCATGCTGGAAGCTCTGAATTTTGTTTTCAACTAAACAATAGAGCTTCAGATATAGAAAAGATGACTGAAGTGAGCTAAAGCAAACTGAAACTTTGTTTTTATTTTGACAGTTTGTCATGGGAAAGCACATAAATAATGATGCCTGCAAAACTGAGAACTCTTCTGGGTACAAGCTGTAGGCCTGTATATAAATGGAATGCTCAGCATGGAAGACTACATACATCATGTGTAACAGGAGAGAATGGGGCTACCGGGGGCAGGCTCATTTACAGGCTTTTCTGTGTGGGCAGATCCATTTCCAGAAAAGTCCCTTAGTATTGTAACATTGTCAGGCTATACACAGTGAAAATTAACTTAATGGGATCAGCCAGAGGTACTTTTCAAATGAAGGTCACCCCACACCAACATTCCAAACTGTCTAAATGCAGAAGTGAGGAAATGTGAGGAAATGTGAGGAAATGTGAGGAAATGTGAGGAAATGTGGTGGTAGATACTGCTGATTGTTCTGGTGTGGAAACTGCCACAGATACTGGCAAGAGTGAGCCATGACACTGCCAGAAAAATCCATCGGTTCTTGTTTTCATTCACCCTTGAAACTGGCCCAGTAGGATGATCCTTTCTCTTTTTATGAATAGAAACAGCCTGAATATTGGCCCACCAAGCAGATGGCTCAAAAGAGAACAGTCACTAAAAGCCAGGGCAATATGACATCTTCAGAGTACAGCTACCCTACTGTAGAAATGCCTGGATAGTTTAAAACAAGCAAAGCATAAGAAAATGACCTCAAAACCAATCTCAAAAAGATGATAGAGGCCTTTCAAGAGGTAATAACCCCCCAACCCCCTTAAGTAAATATAGGAAAATACAATCAAATAGATTGAGGTTTGTAAAAAAGAAACAAATACCTTAAAGAAAAGGAAAATACAATTAAACAGGTGAAGAAAATAAATAAAATAGTTCAAGACCTGAAGGTAGAAATAGAAGCAATAAAGAAAACACAAACTTGGGGCTGGTGAGATGGCTCAGCGGGTAAGAGCACCCGACTGCTCTTCCGAAGGTGATAAGTTCAAATCCCAGCAACCACATGGTGGCTCACAACCATCCGTAATGAGATCTGGCTCCCTCTTCTGGAGTGTCTTCTGGAGTGTCTGAGGACAGCTACAGTGTAACTTACATAAAATAAAAATAAATCTTAAAAAAAAAGAAAACACAAACTAAGGGAATCTTGGAGGTGGAACAGGAACAATAGACAGAAGGGGTGCCAACAGAATAAACGAGATGGAAGAGAGACTGTAAGGTGTAGAAGATACAATAGAAGAAATAGATACAACAGTCAAAGAAAATATTACATCTAAAAATTTCCTGACACAAAACATCCAGGAAATCCTGATGTTAAGATCCTGTCTAAACTCCACCCCTCAGTTACTTGGCAACAGGCAGGTATGCTCCTCCCCACAGTTACCTGACAACAGCCAAGTAGGCCTGACCCACTATAAAAGGGGCTGCTTGCCCCCTTCTCCTTCTTTTGGTCTCTTTCCTCTTGCTTCTCTCTCTTGCCCTTTTGGGCTCTTCTCTTTCTCCTTTCCTTCCTTATTCCCTTCCCTCTCTCTCCACATGTTCATGATTAGCCTCTATTTCTCTACTCTCTCCCTCTTTCTGCCTTTCCCTGCCTCTACTACTCTTAACTTCACTCCCCATGCCCTGAATAAACTCTATTCTATACTGTACATGTGGTTGGTCCTTCAGGGGTAAGGAATGTCTTGGCCTGGGCCCCTCTGAGATACTCCCTACCCCCATACCTCATCACACACCTCCAGAGAACATTATCTCCCTCTCTTTATCTTCTTGTAAACACCTCACTGGGATACCCTGAAAAGCTCTAACCAAGAATAATAGGAATAGAAGAAGGTGAAGAGTCCCAGGTACAAGAACCAGAAAATATTTTCAACAAAATCATAGAAGAAAACTTTTCCAACCTAAAGAAAGAGATGCCTACAAGCATACAAAAAGTTTATAGAACAATAATTATACTGGACCAGAAAAGAAAATCCTCCCACTACGTAATAATCAGAATGCAAAATCAACAGAACAAAAAGAAAAAAATTATTAAAACTAGCAAGAGAGAAAGAGGCCACTTAACATCTGAAGGCAGACATATCAGATTACACTGGACTTTATAAACAGAAACTCTAAAACCTAAAATGATCTAGGCAGACATCTTGCAATCTCAAAACAAACAAACAAACCAACCAACCAACCAACCAACCAACAAACACAGTTGTCAACCTAGACTACTATACCCAGGTATACTCTCAATCACCATAGATGGAGAAAATAAAACATTTCAAGACAAATTCAAATTTAAATAATATCTATCCACAAATCCAGCCCAGGGAAGATAACTACAACCAACAACACTGGAAATAAGTAACTCCATACTAGCAAAAACAAGGGAAACACACACACACACACACACACACACACACACACACACACACTAACCCCAACATCAAAGTAACAGGAAGTAAAAATTACTGATCATTAATATTTCTCAACATCAATTACCCATTAAAAAGACACAGGAAAAAAACAGGATCCATCTGGTTTTTTGATGGGGATAGAGTAAGAACATGATGTAGTTATTGGTGTCTCCTGGTTTATATGGCGAATCTGCCAGGATTACCCACTGGAGGATTTGGATTTAATATGATTTACAAGATTAGGATTCTGATTGATGGACCCAGCAATTGAATTACCATTGTTTTTGAACTAAGTTTGTGTGGTGTTTTCCTTCATGCAGAGGTTCAACAGGGTTCCAAAGAGAAAGGCATGGCGGCAAAATGGGGGTTTGTCTGATGTGCCCCACAAAAGTCCATGGGAGTTTTGAAGCATGGGGCTGGCGTGGTAGTGACTTGCCAGTGGGAACTGGGTGGAGAGTTTTTTTGAGCTCTGAGTCAGAGAGTCTCCACGAGATGAGAACAGGATGGCCATTGCCAGCCAGTTCCTGGCTGGCCAGCCTGCTGAGCCCTGCAAGCATTAGCGTGGATTCTTTTTTAATATTTCCCACAACAGGTGGTGAACTAATGTGTGGCAAGAATCCACTAGAAATTTAAGATTATTAACCTGAGAGTTAGTTTGATTTTCTAAGTGGGAGAAAGGTGGTGCTGGAATGAGTCACGTGGACTCAAGCTTGGGAACCTTGAAACAAAAGAAAGAGGGTTCTGAGGTCCCCTACTGTGGAAAGAGACAAGATGGCTGCTCTGAGTCAGAGATCTGGAGAATGGAAGCTGCCTATTTCTTGGGACAGACATGCTGAACTGACTTGCTTGAACTCCTTGATGTCTTGAACTTTCAGCCAGATCCAGTCAGTACACAGACATCAGAGACGGATTTCTGAGTTTGAGGCCAGCCTGGTCTACAGAGTGAGTTTCAGGACGGCAAGGGCTATACAGAGAAACCCTGTCTTGAAAAAACAAACAAACAAACAAACAAACAGCAACAACAACAAAAACAAGAAATCTGAGACTGACCAACATTATCTGAAGATATAGGAAGCCTATCACTGCTTCCAGAACTGAGACAAGTTGTAGAGACAGCTGCCTACCTATATAGCCCCAGTAAGTCAGGAAGGAGGAACATCAATCTTCAACCTTCCGGCCCAGGATATTCTGATAAACCTTGAAAAGCAGGAATTATTAAGAATTAGCCTATTCTGTCTGCAGAAATCCGCCTGCCTCTTCCTCCCAAGTGCTGGGATTAAAGGCGTGCACCACCACCACCCAGCCATTCTCAGATTTCTGACAGGGTTGAAAGACTACTCATACCCAACCAAGGCTATTTAACATTGAGGGAACAGATTTGAGAGGATGGTTTTCAGAGGGCATACAATCTAAAGCCAGGACATAAAACAGGTGTAGAATTTATCAATCTTTTAAGTTAGGATAGATGGCAGTGTTCTATTATATTGACAAAAATGATGGACTGTGTGTTAGGTATATCTTTTTTTTTAATAGATATTTTCTTAATTTACATTTCAAATGTTATCCCGAAAGTTCCCCCCCCCCACCCTGTTCCCCTGCCCACCCACTCCCACTTCTTGGCCCTGGTGTTCCCCTGTATTGGGGTATATAAAGATTATAATACCAAGGGGCCTCTCCTTCCAATGATGTCTGACTAGGCCATCTTCTGCTATATGTAGAGCTAGAGACACCTGTTCTGGGGGTTCTGGTTAGTTCATATTGTTGTTCCTCTTCTAGGGTTGCAGACCCCTTCATCTCCTGGGGTTCTATCTCTAGCTTCTCCATTGTGGGCCCTGTGTTCCATCTTATAGATGATTATGAGCATCCATTTCTGTACGAGAGAGCTATATCAGGGTCCCTTAAGTAGGCACTAGCTGTCCTATGCAATAGTGTCTGAGTTTAATGACTGATTATGGGATGGATCCCCCCTGGTGGGGTAGTCTCTCTATGGTCCATCCTTTCGTCTTAGCTCTAAACTTTGTCTCTGTAACTCCTTTCATGGGTATTTTGTTTCCTATTCACAGGAGGAATGAAGTATCCACGTGCCGGTCTTCCTTCTTGATTTTCTTGTGTTTTGCAAATTGTATCTTGGGTATTCTAAGATTCTGTGCTAATATCCATTTATCAGTGAGCGCATATTCAATGACTTCTTTTGTGATTGGGTTACCTCACTAAGGATTATATCCTCCAGATACATCCATTTGCCCAAGAATTTCATAAATTCATTTTTTAATAGCAGAATAGTACTCCATTGTGTAAATGTACCACATTTTCTGTATCCATTCCTCTGTTGATGGACATCTGGGTTCTTTCCAGCTTCTGGCTATTATAAATAAGGCTGCTATGAACATAGTGGAACATGTGTCCTTTTTACCAGTTTGAACATCTTCTGGGTATATGCCCAGGAGAGGTATTGTAGGATCTTTCAGTAGTACTATGTCCAATTTTCTGAGAAAACGCCAGACTGACTTCCAGAGTGGTTGTACAAGCTTGCAATCCCACCAGCAATGGAGGAGTGTTGCTCTTTCTCCACATCCTTGCCAGCATCTGCTGTCCCCTGAATTTTTGATCTTAGCCATTCAACTGGTGTGAGGTGAAATCTCAGTGTTGTTTTGATTTGCATTTCCCTGATGAAAAATGTTGAACATTTTTTCAGATGTTTCTCAGGTGTTAGATATATCTTGTACTTTATAAATTACAAAATGGTAATAGTTGTGCTCAATTTATATCTGAGAGAAAAGTTTTGTTTTTTATTTGAACAGGAAGGGGGAAGTGTTGTAGATAGCACTGGTGTTGCTTGTATTTTGATGCTAATTCTGCTTTCCCAGGAGGGATTGAGGATGAGAAGTGAGTCATATACACAGGTGACTTCTTGAGAACCTTCTACTAATGAATGAAGAAAACAATCACTGGGCAAGTTGGCAGGACTTCCGGGTTGGATGGAGGAAGAAAGGAAGCAGGGGAAGGATAGAGGCTTTTGGACTTGAATAGTGTGAATACAAGATGTATCTACTAGTGTCTTCCAGTTTATATGGCAAATCCACTAGCATTCACCACTGGGAGATTTAAATTTATCTATCTATCTATCTATCTATCTATCTATCTATCTATCTATTTATTTAAATGTTTATGAGATATTTTCTTCATTTACATTTCAAATGTTATCCCAAAAGTCCCCTATACCCTCCCCTCCCCCTGCTGCTCTACCCACTCACTCCCACTTTTTGGCCCTGGCGTTCCCATGTACTGAGGCATATAAAGTTTGCTAGACCATGGGGCCTCTCTTCCCAATAATGGCCGACTAGGTCATCTTCTGATACATATACAGCTAGAGACACTAGCTCTGGGGATACTGATTAGTTCACATTGTTGTTCCACCTATAGGGTTGCAGACCCCTTTAGCTCTTGGGTACTTTCTCTAGCTCTTACATTGGGAACCCTGTGTTCCATCCTATAGATGACTGTGAGCATCCATTTCTGTATTTGCCAGGCACTGACAAAGCCTCACAGGAGACAGCTATATCAGGGTCCTTTCAGCAAAATCTTGCTGGCATATGCAGTAGTGTCTTCATTTAGTGGCTGATTATGGGATGGACCCACAGGTAGAGCAGTCTCTGGATTGTCCATCCTTTCATCTTAGTTCCAAACTTTGTCTCTGCAACTCCTTCCATGGATATTTTATTCCCTATTCTAGGGGGGAATGAAGCATCCATGCGTTCGTCTTCC
Organism: Mus minutoides; assembly: GCA_902729485.2. Lineage (NCBI taxonomy): Eukaryota > Metazoa > Chordata > Mammalia > Rodentia > Muridae > Mus > Mus minutoides. The sequence continues at coordinate 2,292,496 of LR749557.1, read as the reverse complement.
TTCTTGATTTTCTTGTGTTTTGGAAGTTGTATCTGGGGTATTCTAGGTTCCTGGGCTAATATCCACTTATCAGTGAGTGCTTATCAAATAACTTCTTTTGTGATTGGGTTACCTCACTAAGGTTGATATCCTCCAGATACATCCATTTGCGCAAGAATTTCATAAATTCATTGTTTTTAATAGCAGAGTAGTATTCCATTCTCTAAATGTACCACATTTTCTGTATCTGTTTCTCTGTTGATGGACATCTGGGTTCTTTCCAGCTTCTGGCTATTATAAATAGGGCTGCTATGAACATAGTGGAACATGTGTCCTTATTACCAATTGGAACATCTTCTGCCCAGGAGAGGTATTGCTGGATCTACTGGTAGTAGTATGTCTAGTTTTCTGAGGAACCCCTAGACTGATTTCCAGAGTGGTTGACCAGCTTTCAATCCCACCAACAATGGAGGAGTGTTCCTCTTTCTCCACATCCTCGCTAGTATCTGCTGTCACCTGAATTTTTGATCTTAGCCATTCTGACTGGTGTGAGGTGGAATCTCAAGGTCTTTTTGATTTGCATTTCCCTGATAACTAAGGATGTTGAACATTTTTTCAAGTGCGTCTCAGCCATTCAGTATTCCTCAGTTGAGAATTCTTTGTTTAGTTCTGTACCCAATTTTTTTAATGGGGTTATTTGACTTTCTGGGGTTCAGCTTCTGGAGCTCTTGTATATATTGGATATTAGTCCCCTATCAGCTTTAGGATTCATAAAATTTCTTTCCCAATCTGTTGGTGGCCTTTTTGTCTTATTGACAGTATCTTTTGCTCTACAGAAGCTTTGCAATTTTATGAAGTCCCATTTGTTGATTCTTGATCTTACAGGACAGGCCATTGATGTTCGGTTTAGGAATTTTTCCCCTGTGCCCATATCTTCGAGGGTTTTTCCCACTTTCTCCTCTATAAATTTCAGTGTCTCTGGTTTTATATGGAGTTCTTTGATCCACTTAGACTTGAGCTTTGTACGAGGAGATAAGAATGGATCACTTCGAATTCTTCTACATGATAACAGCCAGTTGTGCCAGCACCATTTGTTGAAAATGCTGTCTTTTTCTACTGGATGGTTTTAGCTCCTTTGTCAAAGATCAGGTGACCAAAAGTATGTGGGTTCATTTCTGGGTATTCAATTCTATTCCATTGATCTACCTGTCTGTTGCTGTACCAGTACCATGCAGTTTTTATCACAATTGCTCTGTAGTACAGCTTGAGATCAGGCATGGTGATTCCACCAGAGGTTCTTTTATTGTTAAGAATAGTTTTTGGTATCCTAAATTTTTTGTTATTCCAGATGAATTTGCAAATTGCCCTTTCTAACTCAGTGAAGAATTGAGTTGGAATTTTGATAGGGATTGCATTGAATCTGTAGATTGCTCTCGGCAGGATAGCCATTTTGAATATATTAATCCTGCCAATCCATGAGCATAGGAGATCTTTCCATCTTCTCAGATGTTTCTATTTCTTTCTTCGGAGACTTGAAGTTCTTATCATACAGATGTTTCACTTATAAGTTAGAGTCACACCAAGGTATTTTATATTATTTGTGACTACTGTGACAGGTGTTGTTTCGCTAATTCCTTTCTGATCCTGTTTATCCTTTGTGTAGAGAAAGGCCACTGATTTGTTTGAGTTAATTTTATATCTAACTCCTTTTCTGAAGTTGTTTGTCATGTTTAGGAGTTCTCCAGTGGAATTTTTAAGGTCACTTATATATACTATTATATCATCTGCAAATAGTGATATTTTGACTTCATCCTTTCCAATTTATATCCCCTTGATCTCCTTTGGTGTCGAATTGCTCTGGCTAGGACTTCAAGTACTATATTGAATAGGTAGGGAGAAAGTGGGCAGCCTTGTCTAGTCCCTGATTTTAGTGGGATTGCTTCAAGTTTCTCTACACTTAGTTTGATGTTGGCTAATGGATTGTAGTATATTGCTTTTATTATGCTTAGGTATGGGCCATTAATTCCTGATCTTTCCATGACTTCCATCATGAAGGGGTGTTGGATTTTTGTCAAATGCTTTCTTAGTATCTAATGAGATGATCATGTGATTTTTGACTTTGAGTTTGTTTATATAGTGGATTAAGTTGTTGGATTTCCATATATTAAACCATCTCTGCATCCCTGGGATGAAGCCTACTTGGTCATGATGGATGATCATTTTACTGTTTTTGGATTTGGTTTGAGAGTATTTTATCTAGTATTTTTGCATTGATATTCATAAGGGAAATTGGTTTGAAGTTCTCTTTCTTTGTTGGATCTTTGTGTTGTTTAGGTATCAGAGTAATTGTGGCTTCATAGAATGAATTGGGTAGAGGACCTTCTGTTTCTATTTTGTGGAGTAATTTGAGGAGAGTTGGAATTATGTCTTCTTTGAAGGTCTGATAGAACTCTGCACTAAACCCATCTGGTCCTGGGCTTTTTTGGGGGGAGAAGACTATTACTGCTTCTATTTCTTTAGGGGAAATGGGACTGTTAAGATCCTTAATCTGATCCTGATTTAACTTTGGTACCTGGTATCTGTCTAGGAAGTTGTCCATTTCAGCCAAGTTTTCCCGTTTTGTTGAGAATGGCCTTTTTGTAGTAGGATCTGATGATGATTTGGATTTCCTCAGGATCTGTTGTTATGTCTCCCTTGTCATTTCTGATTTTGCTAATTATGATACTGTCCCTGTGCCCTCTAGTTAGTCTGGCTAAGGATTTATCTACCTTGTTGATTTTCTCAAAGAAACCAGCTCATGGTTGGTTGATTCTTTGAATAGTTCTTTTTGTTTCCTCTTGGTTGATTTCAGCCCTAAATTTGATTATTTCCTGCCATCTACTCCTCTTGGATGAATTTGCTTCCTTTTGTTCTAGAGCTTCTAGGTGTGCTTGTCAGACTGCTAGTATATGCTCTTTCTAGTTTCTTTTTGGAGGCATTCAGGGCTATGAGTTTTCCCCCTTAGGACTGCTTTCATTGTGTCCCATAAATTTGTGTATATTGTGGATTCATTTTCATTAAACTCTAAAATGTCTTTAATTTCTTTCTTTATTTCTTCCTTGACCAAGAAATCATTGAATAGAGTGTTGTTCAGTTTCCATGTGAATGTTCGCTTTCTATTATTTATGTTGTTATTGAAGTTCAGCCTTAGTCCATGGTGGTCTGATAGGATGCATGGGATAATTTCAATATTTTTGTTTTTATTGAGGCCTGTTTTGTGACCAATTATATGGTCAATTTTGGAGGAGGTACCATGAGGTGCTGAGAATAAGGTATATATTTTTTTTGTTTTAGGATAAAATGTTCTGTAGATATCTGTTAAATCCATTTGTTTCATAACTTCTGTTAGTGACGATGTGTCTCTGTTTAGTTTCTGTTTCCAGGATCTGTCCATGGGTGAGAGTGGGGCATTGAAGTCTCCCACTATTATTGTGTGAGATGCAATGTGTGCTTTGAGCTTACTAAAGTTTCTTTAATGAATGTGGCTGCCCTTGCATTTGGAGCATAGATGTTCAGAACTGAGAGTTTATCTTGGTAGATTTTACCTTTGATGAGTATGAAGTGCACCTCTTTGTCTTTTTTGATTACTTTGGGTTGGAAGTCAATTTTATTTGATATTAGAATGGCTACTCCAGCTTTTTTCTTCGGACCATTTGCTTGGAAAATTGTTTTCCAGCCTTTTACTCTGAAGTAGTGTCTGTCTTTATCCCTGAGGTAGGTTTCCTGTAAGCAACAAAATGTTGGGTCCTGTTTGTGTAGCCAGTCTGTTAGTCTATGTCTTTTTATTGGGGAATTGTGTCCATTGATGTTAAGAGAAATCAAAGAAAGTAATTGTTGCTTCCTGTCATTTTTGTTGTTAAAGTTGGGAATCTGTTCTTGTGGCAGTCTTCTTTTAGGTTTGTTAAAGTGTTACTTTCTTGCTTTTTCTAGGGTGTAGTTTCCATCTTTGTGTTGGTGTTTTCCCTTTATTTTCCTTTGAAGGGCTGGATTTGTGGAAAGATATTGTTTGAATTTGGTTTTGTCATGGAATACTTTGGTTTCTCCATCTATGGTAATTGGGAGTTTTACTGGGTATAGTAGCCTGGGCTCACATTTGTGTTCTCTTAGTGTCTGTATAACATTTATCCAGGATCTTCTGGCTTTCATAGTCTCTGGTGAGAATTCTAGAGTAATTCTATTAGGCCTGCCTTTATATATTATTTGACCATTTCCCTTACTGCTTTTAATATTCTGTCTTTATTTAGTGCATTTGTTGTTCTGATTATTATGTGTCTGGAGGAATTTCTTTTCTCCAGTTTATTTGGAGTTCTGTAGGCATCTTGTATGTTTATGGCCCTCTCTTTCTTTAGGTATAGGTAGTTTTCTTTTATGGGTAGTCTCTGTTCTTGGTTGTGCCAGTCTAGACATGGGAAGTGGAAATCATTCTTTTTCAGATATTGAATGTGCAAGAAGGGATGAATACAGGGCCCAGAGCACAGATGGGGGGCCTGACAACCACTTGGAATTTAAGTGTGATCATAAGCTGTGGAGACAGAGGAAGTCCTGAACGTGTTTGGTCCTGAGTAAATGTCTGCTGTTGACATGCATATGCCAAATCAATGGCCATAGCCATAGCCTCATGGGAAAATGGCAGCTTGCCCCTCTCTGAGGTGAGTCTCAAAAGAATGTCAAAGCCTTTTCCCTGCTCATGTGCTGATGATGTAAATAGTGTATACAGAAATACAATATATCCACCAAAGCCTAGTCTCCCTAAATATTTATGGACTTACCCTGTAGAGAATGTTCCTAGAGAGGTTAGCTTGACCTGTCCAGTCTATCCATCTGTATGCCATAAACTCTGCATCCTTGTCTATCTGTATGTAATAACCCTGCCTCCTTGTCTATTTGTATGTAATAACCCCGTCTTCTTATGTGTTTGTGATAATCCCTTCTCTTTGTCTATCTGTATATAATAACCCTGCCTCCTTGTCCCACTGTATATGATAACCCTGCCTCCTTGTCTATTTGTATGTAATAACCCTGTCTTCTTATCTGTTTGTGATAATCCCCTCTCTTTGTCTATCTGTATGTAATAACCCTACCTCCCTGTCCCACTGTATGTAATAACCTTGCCTCCTTGTCCCACTGTATGTGATAACCCTGCCTCCTTGTCTCTCTGTATATGATGACCCTGTCTCCTTGTCTCTCTGTATATGATGACCCTGTCTCCTTGTCTCTCTGTATGTGATGATCCTGCCTCCTTATCTGTGTGATAACCCCTCCTCCTTGTCTTTCTTTATGTGATAACCCTGCCTGCTTGTTCATTTGTATGTAGTAGCCCCACATCTCTCTGTTCAACTCAATATAATAAGCACACTGAGCTTCCAGCATGTTGAGGTTTCTTTATCAGAAAGCAGAGTGTACCAGATCCCATCTTTTCTGTGCGTCCATTTGTCTGTGTTTTTATTTTCATTCTCTCATTATTCCAGTCAGATAAAAATCTCTGGAAGATGTGCATAGAAACAACAATAAACCATTCAGGAATATGAAAGAGTGAAGGGCAGAGCAAATGATGCCTTCTATTGCTCCATGGGGTGGGGATTTGGAGTCTAGTGCAGAGGCTGCGACACCTCTCTGTGATGCTGGCTTCTGCAGCACTGGAAGCTAGTGCCATGGACAGATGGGAGATTTATTTTGAAGGAAGAGCTGGAAGCATCTGCTATACACAGAACTGTTAGCTGTTAGCTAAGAGTAAGGATCACCTTAACAAACAGAGGAATGTTTAAGGAAAGTATCTGCTTTCTTGTCCTCATCATTTTGATTTAAACAAATTAAATTTTGGTTTTAATTTTAATTTTAAAATACCAAATTTAAGTGGTATTTTATCACCACTTAACACTTTACAGATTTCCCCTTTCTTAAAGCCTTTTGTTGCATTCTTTATGCTTCCATATATAACATTTTGTTTCATCTGACCACAACTTTGGGACCTAAGCAATGCAGATTTTTCTAATGCAACTTGTATAAAGAGAGAGTGAAGTGTATGTCTCATGATCACCTAGCAAGCACACCATAAATTCTCAGGTTGTTCTACCGTGTAGTTCAGCCCAGTATGGCAGAAGCAGATGAACCTCTACATTGTACTCTTCCTTTGCCTGTCTTCAGCAGTACATCATCCCTCAGAATTCTGTTTTCAGTTACCTCATTAAAAAAGGAGTATCCTGCTCCCAGATCTGGAAGTTCGAGGACCTGGTAGGAACAATTGTTAGGGACAGATTACACAGTAACGGGAGCCCATAGTGTGATTCACAGGATCTGGGTCAGTCTGACATAATAATCATTGTAACAGATCTAGCTAGTGGGCCCCTAAGAATTACTGCAATCCTTCTGTAGCAGTGTCTTATAACTTTCTAGGATACACTCCTTAAAGTTTCTACCACCTCTTAGCATTACTTCTCTGGGGCCAAGCTTCCAAACATGAGACAGTTATACCCAAACCACAGTGTGCCCTCATTTCTTCCTGTTCCTTTATTAAAGCAGGAATTAAGACATTCTCCTCTCTTTGTTCCAATTTTCAGAGCTGCTGGCACAAGGAGCCAGAACAAGTTTCTCATTTCTTGAAACTCTGAAGACCTAGCTAGGAATGCTTTGCAAAGAATATAGAAATGGAACTTACGGGGCTGAGCCTCTACTCTGACAGTAGAATACGTGCCTAGCATCCATGAGGCTCCAGATCTGTTCTCTGGCACCAATAAACTGGGAATGGTATCACAGGCCTGTAATCCAGTACCTGTGGGCAGAGGCAGGAGGATCAGAAATTGAAGATCATCTTTTGCTATATAATGATCTTGAAAGCAGTTTGGCCACATGAGACCTGGTCTCCAAACAAAACAAACCCTTCCACAAAGCAAGCAAGCAAGCAAGCAAGCAGCAAGCAAGCAAGCAAGCAAGCAAGCAAGCAAGCAAGCAAGCAGCAAGCAAGCAGCAAGCAAGCAAGCAAGCAAGCAAGCAAGCAAGCAAGCAAGTAAGCAAGCAAGCAAGCAGCAAGCAAGCAAGCAAGCAAGCAAACAAGCAAGCAAGCAAGCAAGCAGCAAGCAAGTAGCAAGCAAGCAAGCAAGCAAGCAAGCAAGCAAGCAAGCAAGCAAATGAACAACCCCAAACACCCATAATTCACAAAATAAACCATCAGAAAATACTTTGTGAGATGTTGGAAAATTCCACATGGAGAATCTGAAGTAGCCAGTGATGCTCACAGATGAGAAATTGATGGAGAAGTTTGAAACAGTAAAAATACTTTAACAGTTAATGTACCTTAAAGAAGTTAAATGCCACCAGCCTGACTTAGTCATCAGTATGTCCAGCTCTCTAGCTCTGAGATAGTCTCTGCTTAAAAATCCCATGTTTTCTAGAAATGTGCTGTTTGTGATTCTGTCTTTAAGCAGTGTGAAGACAGCTTTTGTTATTTGTTGATTTTTTGTTGTTTGTTTTGTTTTGTTTTGTTTTTGTGAGAAGGTATGGTAGATATGTGAGAATAACAGTTTATGAATCATATGGTGTCTTGCCTAATTGATATTAATTCTATTGTTTAAGTCACTTAACTAGGAGTAACTTGGTACTATAACCCCTACCTCAACACCCCATCATGCTTGAAACTCAGCATAGCCTAGCATAGGGTGAACTTTGTCTTTTATGTGCTCCAAAGAGTCGGCTGGTCACCAGTAACAAAGCTGGATGAGTTCTTCAACGGACTTTTTTTCTCCCCAAATCTCTCACATGCACCTTCCTAGCTGACTCACCTAGAAGAAGGGCATGCTTCTGGAGATGATGTTGATTACCTTAATTAATGTAGGAAGGACCATTCTCTGAGCAGGGAACCCTGGACTGTCTATAGTGCAGATAGGAAGTTGAACACTAGCAGGCATGGATGGCTTAGTTTCTACTCCTTAATTAAAAGGAAAAAGTTTGTTGAATATGTGTGGGTGTTTTTGCCTGTGTATATCTGAGCTACATGTGTGCAGTGCACACAGTGACCAGAAGAGGGCATCAACCCCCTGGAACTGCAGTGGCAGGTGTTTTTGAGCTACCATGTCAATGCTGGGAATTGAACCCTGGTCCATTGGGAGAGTAGCAAGTGCTCTTAACTGCTGAGCCATCTCTCTAGGCCCACTCTCTTCATCTTAACTGTGGATACATGAATGAAATTCATGGCTGCATTAAAGAACCCAGCATGCAACCTGAGAGTGTCTGTGTCCTGGGTTTCCTGTGACTGTGAGAGTGGCGCTGAGTGTAATGGGGCACAGAGGACATATTTGAGGCTCACAGTGGGGGTGTGGCCAGCGTGGCAATGGAGAAAATGTGAATAAGTTGACATGTAGGCACTAACTAGAGTGGGTCAGGCAAAAGAAAGGCATGAATAGAATGGTACAGGCTTGATTCAGGCTTGGTCACAACCATAAAGGATGTCATTGATGTTCATCTTACAAAGAGCCATGAGAAGAAAAAGAGAAGTAATTAGCTGAGCAGCCTCCTGTGAGCGATGCAACTGACCATGTCTAATTCCCACCATGTGACACTTGAACCACAGTGATATGGGTGGGTGGGAGTTCATGCCTGGCTGACAGTTTATGTGACATCTCTGTTTTCGTTTGCTTGGTGTAGGGTCACAGATTATCATACACAGGCTTCCTTTCTTTCCGACAAGCTATTCTCTGTGCTCTCTGGAACCTTGGATGTGTGGGAACCTCTGTTAGGAATCCTGGGTTCCCTAAACTTCCTTTCTCTGCACCTTTTTTCACCCACTATCAGCTACCTGTATTAAGCAACAGTTGTCAACAGCAGGGACTTACAGATTATACCCATTTGGACTGAGATTGTAAATGAACCTAAGCCTAGCTGTCATGGCCTGGGATGGCTTGCTCTTAAGGAATTCGATGCTAACTCCTGACATCTCATGACATTCCATAGCTGTTGTTTGAATCCCAAGCTATTTTACTTTCCTGAGGAGATGCTCCTCAACACATGCTCAACACGTTCTTAAGTGAAAGAGAGAGAACACAACACATGCTCATGTGCTTAAATGAAAGAGAACTGCAGTGTTCCATGGGTTAAAAGATACCAGGAAGGAGTTTAGGGAAAATGTTTGTCCTCTCTTTTCTAGCTCCCCACTTTGTTCAGTGGCTGGGCATTGTTCTTTGAGGGAGATGTGGCAGACAGACATTCCTGTCACACAAATGTATTCTCCTGCACAGAGGGAACCAGTCTTTCTGCAGTGTTAAGAAAGCAGTGCTCAGTTCCCACTGACAAACAGAACCCAGCCAGCAGGGCCTTCTGCAGAGCACCTTACTGTGGGGTTCTCATTTCTGCATTGCTCCACAGCCCAGCTTGTTTTCTCAGTAAATTAGACCGCCCCTGTCAAACTTAACTTTTCAATTTGGTGTCTTTTTAGAGTTTGCAGATGTAAACCCAAGTTCGCACCTGGAGAGGGAGTCTGTACATGCAATGGAGTGTGCTGCAGCTTTAACATGTTGTCTGTTCTTCAAATCATATGGATTTTTAAAAGAGTCGCTCTCGACTATGGTCACACATTAGAATAAATTGGAACAGTTAAAAAAAAAAAAACAATCGATCAGTAAAACAAAATCCTTAATGCATGGATTTTCTCCAAACTTCCCTATAGTTGATCTGGATGTGCTTTGATTACATTTTCAATTTTCTGACTGGACCAGCCACCATCCATGTAATGAAGAAGAGAAGGAGGACAGGCAGGTATCAGCGTGTGAAGCTCTGGGGTTCAGGCACACACCACTGCACCCTATCTGTGCCTTTTTCAGAATGCTGAATTCAAGTTTCTTAAGTTAACAGCAAAAATATGAACATCTCCCCACTCATTGAATTAGTCTATAGAAATACAACAAAGTAATACAATATAATATATTTCAAAGGGTGGTTGAGAATACATGAGTATTTGTATCTATGATATGGTAAGTCTGTAGTCATCTTTTATCTTGGAGGCCATCCTATGTGCCCCAGAAGTTATCACAGTTAGGTTCCTATCTAGACCTATGGGTGCGCCTGTAAGCTGCCTGTATTGGGATTTTGTGGCACCTGCAGAGGCCCATCTTTACATGAATCCTCTACTTTTATACTCTGGCAGCTAGACTCAACCCTGACCTTTAAGGAGTAGCTTATTTCCTTGACGTTTCCTAAAGTTCCTCAGTGGTCTGTGAAGGACAGGGAGCAGTGTGCTTTCTGAGCAGACCTATCCACAGCCGGTGGACTTTGTGGGCTTCTCTGATCAAGCTGCTCCTGACCCTAGTCAGGGTGTGCATCTTCTCAAAGAGCTGCAGTTATCCTGTGTGCACTCCGTCTCTCCTGTATTTATTCACAAAGGAAGAAGAGAAACAAAGGAAGAGTCAGTCCCTTCTCCTGGAAGGCAGCAGCAGAGAGATGAGGAACTTCCCTGGTAAGGGCCCTTTCTTCAGTGTGAGGAGAGCAAAGGATGTGATGGCAGTTGTGAGCTGCCAACATGTGCCAAGTGTTGGTGTAGCACAGTGGGTAGGACCAGAGGCATCTATGTTCCACTCCTGTGTCCGACCACAGAACTCAGAGCTCCTATGTCAGTTTCAGTGTGCTGTAGATTAAGCACTTATAGACATAGAAAAACCTTAATGCTGAACACTGGTCCTTATGCTTATGACAAGAAAGAAGAAACAGCTGTGCAGTTTATTTGAATTAATGCATGTATGTTTAAAAATGTACATACTTACACAGAAGTGTATGTTCTGTTATATAAACAAATACATAATAAATATATTAAATCTAATTTTGTTTAAATGAATATAATAAATTATATTTATATTTAAATAATTTATTTTAAATTAATATAACTAAATTAATATAATGAAAATATACTCGGTATATTTAATTGTATATTTATTTATACATAATATATATCAATGTATTAAGCATAATATAACTAACTTGAAACATGATAGGAACTAATTTCTATATATTAATTTTGTTTTGTTCAGAAAGGTACTTTGGTAGTCCTGGATGCAGGCCAGCATCCCACCCTCACACAGGGGTAATGACCACGCCATGATGTATATTAGGTACCTGTTCCATTTCTAGGAGCTTTGTGCTTCTAAAGCAAGGTGCTTTTCTTTGTACCAAAGACGATTTATAGTTGGTAGGCTGGGGTCAACTTGCTTGAGAAAATTTCTGTTCTATCCAGACAATCTGGAACATATAGAACTGTGGATGTGCATGTAGGAGAGTGTGCACCCCACTGGACTGGGTTACTTAACATTGTCTATACATAACATAAAAGGCAAAATAAATAGGTGCCTTTTATGCAAAGTATGCCTGTGGTCATCCTTCAGAGCACATCACTGTATTTGGGTACTTTGCAGAGTGTGGAAGAGGGAGATAACAGAAGTGAGATGTCTCTTTGCTGGGGCATTCTGCCCAGAGCACAGTGGAAAGACACGTTCCCTTCCTTTCACAAGTTACTGTGTAGTTTTTGCTGATTCTGGGGCTACATTGTATCTGTCCTGTACTTTCTGTGAACTAAGACATGATCTGCTAACTCAGTCTGTGGTAGAAAACATAGGGAAGGAGCCAGGGTGTGCCAACAACCATCTCCCAGCTGCTAGGGGACCTGGCTTGCTCGCGGTGTTCTCGCGGTTGCCTGACATGTGTCATTTGAGAGGACACAGGAGCAGAGTGGGATCCTTTGAGAAAGTCCCCAGATGTTTTCTGTCAAGGTCAGAAGTGAAGGAGTCAGAAGGGTGTCCAACACGTGGACTTGCGTGCTTTCTCAGATGCATCTTTATAGTTCTGGGAAGAAAACAGATATACAAAAGTAACATGCAGTGTCAATGTGCGCTGAGCTCGGTGCCAGCTGAGATCTGCCTGTGTGTGTCAATTTACCTTCCCTGTCCTGGGAATGTTGATCCCATTAGTGTTCAGGTTGTGGACAAGTTACTTAACTGCCTCCCAATTTGATTTCAAAGTTAAGAATAAAAATCCACAAGGAAAGCATACATCATAGGAGATAGCTCTAAAACCTGATTTGATTAAAGATGCAATTCAGGATTAATCCTTTGGAGCAAGGCTGGGTTCCATCTTCTTTCTCAATAATTGCACATCTATCTTCTCTTCTTTCTCTGCAAATTGGGGATAATAATAATTCTATTTGGCCGGATTTTCTTTCCTGTTATAAATAGATGGCTTCAAATCCAGGAAGCACTTAGCTAGTTTTCAGCAAGCTTTAACTTTAATCCTAACAATTATTAATTTTCAGCAAAAGTATCCACCATATGTGAGGAAGATGTAATTCCATTTGAAAGCTTTCTCTAGGCTTACATTTTATTTTTTTATGAATTTTCATTGGGTCTCTTATTGAGAAAGAGTATTATTATGTAGGTCAGCCTGTTCTCAATAGCATTATTCTTAGACCTCAGACACCCGAGTAGCTGGAACTATGACATGTGCCATCAAACCTAGCATTTTAAGCTTAATTTTGAATTAAGGAATTCTTGGTAATACTCTAAATTGAGAGTGGCTTGCTATTGCTATATTTGAAGTTTGCAAATGAAGTGAGAATGTGTTGATATTTTATATTAAACAATTTCAGATTTGCATAATTAAAATCTCCATGATTCTAATTTGCAAAAGCTATGGGTAGCTATGCATCTTACTGGACTGGATGAGTAGTATTAAATGTGCCAATGTTGACTAGCATTTAGCTTGGGGCCTGACATTATTACTGATAATGATCTCTAGCAGATCTCAGAGTGGGCACTAGGCAAAAGAAAAATGATTATTTCTTTCTCCCATGACATCCTACTATAATTTACCAGTACTTGATGTCTTTCTTGTTTAGTGCAGAGTTGGTATAAGTGGGAACAGGAGAGAGGACCTTGCTAACTCCTGTCACCGTAGACCCATGTCAGGAGGTGTTCCAGAAAACTAGGGTAAATTTGAGAATTCAATCGGACTCTCTTCTTGTCCTATTCCAAGAGACGCTGATTAACTAGGATGTTCTTATCTTTAAAACAACAACACAATGCCAGCCTGTGGGAAGAATGTGAGGAGATGGTAAAGTCCTCAGGTCTCTCGGTTTCATCTCATGGTGCCTCTAACTCATGAATGCAAATTTCAATAAGACAGATTCTAACATTAACCTATTTACTGAGGATAAAAGTCAGTAGAGAGTTGATACTGAACCAATAATGAGTCTTGTTTGCCTTTCTAGAACAAATTTGTATTTTCTCTGTGTATTGATTAGTCTGTTGCCGCCTACCAATCTGTACAATCAGTTGTATTTCTTATTTCTATAACCAAATGCCTGACAAAAACCAATGTCAGAGAAGAAGAATTAACTTTGGATCATGGTTGGAAGGTTAGTAATGTTTCTTACTGTTGTGACAAATGGCTCAACAAGAGCAACTTAGGCTGTGTCATCCTGTCTTGTTACCCCTCTCTGGAAGCAGCTTTACAGACAAGACTATAGACACTTCAATTCTCTTTGAGTTTACAGCAAAAATTAACCAAGAGAAGAGTATACAGTCACCTGTGGTGAGAAGGCACTCTAGTAGGGCTAGGTCTTGGCTAGGTCTCCTCATCTGTATCTCTATAGAACTGGAAGCAGAAAACAACCTTCAGTGTCTCTAGTTTTACTGTTTCATTCTGGTCTCACGAGTTCCCACCAGAATAATGCATGAAGCTCTGCTTAATGTTCTGTGGGCCTATGATCTACATAATCATGCACTCACATTCACAGTCCAACTTCCACAACCCAGCTTCTTGTCATCAACCTTCTGTGTTAGTTACTTTTATCATTTCTGCAACCAAATGCCAGCCAAGAAGCAACTTAAGGGAGGAAAGCTGGCGTTTGACTATAGCTTGAGGCTATAGTCTATGAAAGCAGAAAGGGATGGTATAGTGTTCAGCTATTTTTTTCTCACCTTGTCACATCTCAACAAAACAGGATGTAGAGATGGGACAGGAAACATGCTTATGCTATAAACATGAAAGCTTATATTCTTTGAAATATTCTTCCTTTAGCTAGGTGTCAGACAACAAAGGTTCCAGAACCTTCCCAAACAATGCCTCCAGCAGTGGGAAAAATGTTTCCTACCTATATAATAAAACTAAGACAGTGAAAATTAAAAATTAATATAAGCCAACAATTCTTAGAAACTATGAACATTAACAATCGCTTCTTCCATAACTTATCTTTGGGAGGTTGACATTGTATACATCACTTTGAAAGCAAAACAGAACCCAGATGCTCACCTGTTTATTTATTTAAAGAGCCATTTTGTGTTTCTCAATCACTATCTAGGTAGAAATACACTTTACCTGGGACTACAGCCACACTCTAATGCATTTTCTCATCTGTCAACCACTTCAAGCTAGGGCACTGCTCTCATCATGCTGTGTTAACAGTGCCACAAGAGGAATGAGTCTGAGCTGCTCACCTCATGTGTGGACCGGAAGCACTAAGTTATGATTCAAGGATATCTCTACATGTCTCATGGGTACAGACAGCCTGATTACAAAACTGCCCAACCTTGGTCAGGTCCGTGTAAACATTAAGTCACAATAAATTGGCCGGCTTACAAAGAGGTGCTGGAGGATACTGTGCTGGGTGGCCCTGCGGCTAGAGCCTTGTGAACAGCGTGCTGCTTACCTCTTTCCCATCCTGACCACTTCCAAGTGAGGTTTCTTCAGAATGAGAGCTGGGAGTTTGTCCACAGGGAAATGGCCCCAAGGTCTTTCATCTCACTGTCAAACTTTGTGCTTCAGAAACCACTTTCAGAACAAAGAGCTTAGATCAAGAGAAGGATGTATTTCTGAAGGATGGTTGGCTCTGCATCAACTTCTGAGGTTTTGATGAATTGAAACATCAATTTTGAAGACAACCTGAAACTTGGGCTCCAAACAGTGAAACATGAATCTGTATAGTTTTCATCTGAGAACAGCTCTCAGTTGTAACTGTTAAAACCTCTCTGCACGTCTTGACCTTTAAATCCAGAGACTAAGCAATCTATGTGACTCTCAGGCCTCACTGAGCATTAGCCAGAGTGACTTTCCCCATACCTCATTGTGTAGTTTTTAAAAAGCATTTTCAGAGTGTAATGGAAGACAATCTTGAAAACTAATTCTGGAAGTCACGTTTCATTAATGCCTTTGGTGGCAGCAGACAGGAGTGTGACAGAGTGGGATTTCACTTACAAAACCAAGCAGAAAATGAAATTCTCATTGTGTAGCATTTGTATTACTGGACATGAGCATTCTGAGTCAGTTTCTAAAACCAAGGGCACCAGACCTGGGGAAACATTAAACTGCCACAAAAAGGAAAATAATTAGCATTGTTCCTTGTAATAGGAGTGAAGAAAGATTCTTACATAGGAAGCATGGCCTCTCTAGAAGGTAGCTCTGAGTTGTCATCCTGAAGGCTGTCGTAATGTTGTACCCCTCCTAAGCTCCTGGCTCACTTCCTGTTTAGATAGTCACAGCTCAGGTTACAGGTATGTGTGCTATGGCAGTAAAGGGGTCAGAATATAACCAGAGAGGAAAGTGGCTCAAAGAAGGGCCAGGCAGAATTCTACCCAGCATTCCTTAAATTCCTATGGCATTAAGGGGAGCATCTCACTTTTGGGACCATACCATACTACCTTGGCTTAGAATCTCATCTTTGCTCTTTATTGAAGACAATTTGCAAAATATCTTACATTGTAAACTTCATGCCAAAGCATGGCCAAAAGAGCATCCACCTTAAAATTTTGTGTTGAGAAATTACATGACAGTCATAAGATACACAATGCCATACTAGAATTCTTATATTTTGGTCAGATAAGCAGGTTTATTTATAATCATA
Organism: Mus minutoides; assembly: GCA_902729485.2. NCBI lineage: Eukaryota > Metazoa > Chordata > Mammalia > Rodentia > Muridae > Mus > Mus minutoides. The sequence continues at coordinate 2,276,610 of LR749557.1, read as the reverse complement.
TATAAATGAGATATTTATGTAACAGTAATATTTATAATATTTACTTAGTCAATAATACATAACTGACCTAAAATTTTTCATAGGATAAATTTTAAAACCACTTAGAATAGACTTAGAAATCACAATAAAAGAGATTCTCCCAGAGCAGTAACCAGATGTAACCTAGCCCATCTTGATTAGCAGAGTCTAATAACATATCACTATATTCATTCTTTCCTTAGTACTCTTTATCTATATACATTTATGCTAAAATCCACCAGGCAAAAGAGAACCTTATGTTGTTTCCTCTTAAAAGGAAAAGAAAAGAGAAGAAAGGAAAAGAAAACAACAACAACAACAACAGAGACAACCAAACCTCAAACAAAATTCCCAGCACAATAAAAAAGCTGCACTAACTTGGTGCTGGTGTGAATTACTTGCTATTTTATTCTAGAGTGTGCCTAAGTAAAACCCATTAGTAATAGTTCTTACAGGGTATAGGTGAAGCTAATTCATGGGAGATCGAGGATTGATACAAGGTTTATTTGAAGTAGCATTTTACTGTAAAAAGCAAGTGTTATCGAATCAGGAAACAACAGCAAAACAATTGAACTCCAAATTACCTACACTTTATTAACAAGACTCCTCACCAACTTTAAATTATAGATAATTTAATAGAAAAAAATTACAACAATATATAAAGTAGCTATTATTTATGCACATAATATATTTTATAGGTTCAAATTGTACTTTCTTTTCTCCTAATAATATTTTTATTTGTTCTTTGGTAATTCCACACATACATACAAGATATTTTGATTATGACCACTACTTATGTTTTCTTTCCAATTCTCTTGGACTCCCTTGATCACATTCTCTTCCCAGCTTCATAAGCTTGCCTCTTGTTTTGTTTTGTTAAACGATCCCATTGATTATTTCTGCCTATATGTTCCTCTGTATGTGTGTGTTGTGTGGGGGGGTGTCATCCACTGTGGCATGTGTAACCTACAAATGATTACATCATCATAAAAATGAGAGAAAAATGGCTCTTCCTCTCCAAGTAGCCAAGAGTTTCTTACCTATGGGTGCTGTCTCATGAGTTTCTCTATCATTTGTGTTGGAATTTTGGCTGGCTTTCTTTCATGCAGGAGTATGGCAGGTAGCCACAGCTGCTGAGTTCCGCAGCTAAATTTCATCCATCTTCCACATGTCATTTCTTTTGGTACCCCTAAATTTACTATGAGCAAGTAATGATATGGATGTTAATTAATTTAAGGCCTCAAAACAAATGGAAGGATTAGACCATTCTGAAAGCCTGATTTTGAAATTCACACCAAAATACACAAAAAACAACCAATTTAATTTAAAGGTATTTTAATTTTACTCCCCGAAAGAAGTATTTTCAGTAAGGAATCATTTTACACTTAGAAATGAACATTTCTATCAGGTATTTCTTGCTTTTCTAATTCTGTTATAGGCCATGGGGTTTAGCTACTGTTAACAGGCATGGGTGTTGCCTGGGAAAATGCTCAGATCTTTGAACTTTTCATCAGATGCTGACATCTGCTACAGAATGCTTGGTGCCACCATGTATCCTCCTCAGAGGAGTTAAGTCTCATGAAAGTCTCAGCCATACTGCAAGTCTGCAGTTGGTAAAGGCTCTTCCTGGTCTCTTCAATAATCATGTGTGTGTGTGGGGGGGGGGGGGGGGGCGGGGATCAGAGGTGGAAACTCAACTCTTTGTAAGCTTCCTGAAAGAAGCCAAGGATGCCAAGCACTTATATCATGTCTCTTACTAAACTATTGCTTAAAGTTTCCATATACTAGGAACTGGATCATAGCAGAATTTTCTTCTTTGCACTTACCACAAACATTTATTAAGAATATTTCTTATTTGGGCCACCTTAGGTGCAAACTCAGCAGATAGTCCCACAGTCCCCAGAGGACTCTCCATGATGCAGTCACCCTAGCATGCCCAGGATCTTAGGATCAGAGGTGAGTGGAATGCAACATCTGTCCCAAAACAATTGTGAGGGGCCTGTTCCAGCAGGAGCAGGGACACAGGAAACCCATCCGACCAGGACTAGTGGCTTGGGTTCCTTCCAGTCAGCGCCAGCTCCAGGCCACCTTCAATGTGAACTCAGCTGACAGCTCCATGGTTCCCAGAGGACTCTCTACACCACAGGCACACTAGCATGCCCAGGATCTTATGGTCACTGATGAATGGAATGCAACATCTGTCCCAAAACAATTGTGAGGGGCCTGTGACAGCAGTGGCTTGGGTTCCTATTGGTCAATGCTGGTATACCTTGGTTTCAAACACAGCAGACAGCCCCATGGTCCCCAGAGAAGGTCCCCAGGCACTGTAACACACCCTGGATCTTAGGATTCCAGAATCTCAGAATCCCAGGAGCTTGGTCACACAAGGATCTCAGGGTCTCAGAAGAAGCTTGACTGAGAAGAACTCTGACACACCCAGAATCTCTGGTTCACAGGCTCTCAGAATCACAGGATCACAGAGAAAGCTGGACTCTGAGGAGTTCTAAATCAACCGGGATTATGAGAAGGACAGGCTCTAATCAGATATATTGAGGGCAATTGAGCAATTGAGATAATCAGATGGCAGGAGGCAAGCATAAGAACAGAAGCAACAGAAACCAAGATTGCTTGGCATCATCAGAACAAAACGCTCCCACCATAACAAGTCCTGGATACACCATCGCACCAGAAAAAAAAGATATGGATCTAAAGTCACTTCTCATGATTATGATGGAGGATTATAAGAAGGAAATAAATAACTCCTTTAAAGAAATACAAGAGAACACATACAAACAGGAGAAAGAATCAAACAAAACCATTCAGGATATAAAAATGGAAGTAGAAACAATAAAGAAATCACAAAGGGAGACGACTCTGGGAATAGAAAACCTAGGAGAGAAGTCAGGAGTCATTGATGTAAGCATAACCAACAGAATACAAGAAATAAAAGAGAGAATCTCAGGGGCACAAGATACCATAGAAAACATTGACACAACAATTAAAAAAATATGAAATGCAAAAAGACCCTAACACAACATCCAGAAAATCCAGGACACAAGGAGAAGACCAAACCTAAGGAAAATAGGTATAGACTAGAAAGAAGATTTTCAACTTAAAGGGCCAGTAAATATCTTCAACAAAATTATAGAAGAAAACTTCCCTAACCGAAAGAGAGAGAGAGAAGCCCATGAACATACAAGAAGCCTATAGAACTCCAAATAGTTTGGACCAGAAAAGAAATTTCTTCTGTCATATAATAATCAAAACACCAAATATGCAAAAGAAAGAATTTTAAAAGCAGTAAAGAAAAAGGTCAAGTAACATATAAAGGCAGACCTATCAGAATTATACCTGACATTTCACCAAAGACTATGAAAGCCAGAAGATCCTGGACAGATGTTATACAGACCCTAAGAGAACAGAAATGCCAGCCCAGGCTACTATACCAAGCAAAACTCTTTTTTTTTTAAAAAATGTCCTTACTTGCTTTAATAATAAAAAGTGATTTAGAATCATGCAAAAAAAAAAAAAAAAAAAACACCACCACCACCAACAACAACAAGCTCACAGCTTGCTGTTGATTACATCATTTCATCACAACAATAATAACCCTAAATAAGAAAGATATAGAGGCAAACAAACAGTTAAAATAGAAGTCAAATCTAATCTATTTTCAAGTTATTTTTAGGAGAATAACAATGTACAAAGATACAGGTAGAAAAAGAAACAAGGTGAAAACACTTCATGACAGAAAATAGTTATTAAAATTGAAAGTAACAGGTATCTCTACTTCTCTGTTACATGTTGAATTGTTTAGTTACTAGTCAGTTATTAAGCTGAGTATATTAAAGATATTCAGGATGTGTTGAGATGATAAGACTAATTCATATACTTCATGCTTCTTTTTTTCCCCAACTTTTATTAGATAATTTCTTCATTTACATTTCAAGTGTTATCCAGAAAGTTCCCTATACCCTCCCCCCTCCTGGCCCTGCTCCCCTACCCACCCGCTCCCACATCTTGGCCCTGGCATTCCCCTGTACTGGGGCATATAAAGTCTGCATGACCAAGGGGCCTCTCTTCCCACTGATGGCCAACTAGGCCATCCTCTTCTATATATGCAGCTAGAGACATGAGCTCAGGGGGGTACTAGTTAGTTGATGCTATTCTTCCACCTATAGGGTTGAAGACCCCTTCAGCTCCTTGGGTACTTTCTCTAGCTCCTTCCTTGGGAACCCTGTGTTCCATCTAATATCTGACTGTGAGCTTCCACCTCCATGTTTGCCAGGCATTGGTATAGTCTCCCACGAGACAGCTATATCCGGGCCCTTTCAGCACTATCTTGCTGGCATATGCTATAGTG